>NW_021024985.1:1322375-1416149 GCF_004153795.1 Camellia sinensis | reverse complement strand
AATGTGAAATGAATGCACATGAAAACACAAGACCTAAACTCCATCATGGGTAATCCTGAGTGTCGGCGACAGGGAATTGAGACACGTTCCGTCACTCGGGGTACGAAATGTCCCTCGTTTCTCGTGTTTGGGCTAACTCTTATCCCAAACACAACGCAATGAGATGGCATACACAATGCGACTAGCATACAACCTAGCATACGCAATGCTATGAATTGAAAAGGCATACACAATGCATAATGGACTTACACAAACATGAGTGGACCTCGGCCACACTCACATCAGTGGCCGTTAGATGAAAATGAGACAACCGAAATGCGTGCACACATGCACGCAAACCGAGGACCGAGCCTAAGGCATAAAATACCACTCTACCAAAGCATGGCAAGGGATGAAAGATGGCATACAAACATGCAATTTTCAGCACTGAAACATGATAGACAATGGTCCCGAATCATGCAAACATGGCACACTATGCAAGAAATAAGCCCCAAAACGCAAAACTAATCCAATGCATTGAACCACAGGCATACAAAGCAAGCATTATTTGATCATGAAGTCTAAAGACAGAGCCAAGGCAGTCCCAAAACATGCACATTTCTAGTTTAGAGCATGGCCAAAAGATGCTAACATGATGGACTAAAATAGCATGCAACATTGGCTAGCAAGCATGGTTTACATGGCATGTATATGAAGCAAATGAGAACTCATCAAACCAGCCAAAAATAGTGAATAAAACATTCCAAAATAGGCCCAAATAATCACTGAAATGCAGCCAATGCATGCAAAAATGAGGGGCTTCTTTGGAAGGCCATTCAAGGGGTTGTTAAGCACATACAAGATAGACACTTAGCATGACCAAACCAACTCTCGAGATGAGTTATGATAGCCCTAAAACTCATAAAATAGGCCCTAAAATCAGTCCAGGAAACATGCAAAGAAAGGCCCCCTCAAAAGGCCATGAATGAAATTGTTCTACACATGCATTGTAGGCATAAAATATGATCAAAAGGGCCCCGGAAAGACTTAAGGCAGACCCCAAAACTCACAAAATTGGACCCAAAAAGTGACTTCAAAGCATGCAAAATAGGGTCCCTTTGGAAGGCCCAAAAGATCCCCAAACAAGACAAGGAGAGAGGGGGTCACCCCACTCTAATTTTGGCCCTCAAAAATGCATCAAAGCCACTAAAAATCCACTGGATTTCAGTGGCTAAGAGGCCAAACCATGGCCAATGCAAGTGCTCTAATGCATGGCCCTAATCATGAAGGAATGAAGCATGCATATGGGGATGATGACCCCAAACAGAAAAATTCCCTTAATAAAACTTGAAGAGGGGCTCAAAATAAGAACTTTTTTAGTTTATGAAAACTCTCTAAAATGTTCAAAAGTAAGGCTAAAGTATGATGCAAAAAAAGGCCTACAAAGAGGGGTAAAGCATGAAAGGGTGTAGGAGGCCTCAAACAGAAAAATGCTCTTAAACAAACATGAAGAGGAGCTCAAAATAAGACTATTTTCATTTTATACGAAGGCTCAAAAATGCTTGCAAATGGAGCTAAGGTATAGGGCAAAATAATGCAAAAATGGGGGAAATGAGGACTTACCCTTGAAGAGCCGACCTCCAGCAGCTTTTGGACCAAGTTGGTGAGCTTTCAACCTCTGCAAATGGCTTCCAAGGTGCTGGAATGGATGATGGAGGTGTGGTTCTAAGGGTTGTAGTGTAAATGGACCAAGAAAGTTAGGGTTTTGGAGCTTGGAATAGTAACAATGGAGGTGGGAGGTTATATGCCTTGGCCAAAAATGTCTAACCCTTAGATATGAAGAGGAGGGCCTCTCTTATAGAGAAGAGAGGCCAAAGCTTCTCTTGGAAGCTTCAAAGATCCTCCATACACGTGTATGGAGGATGCACCAAATGGTCTCCAGCTGGCACAGCTAGATTACACTCAGAAAGAGGAAAAGCAATAAGCAGGTCGGCCAGTTCAAGTGGCCGGCCAGCCACTCCCTCTGGTCGGCCGACCAGGGGTCAAAAGGTTCAAGAACAATTGCTGGTCGGCCTACCCAGAAAGGTGGCCTCCCAGATGAGTAGAACACAACCCTGTGGAGAAAAACCAGAAAATGTGACCCAAAAGAGAGAAAAACTAGCTTTTAAGCAAGGTTCAAAAGGGTCAGGGTGAATTTCTGGCCGGCCTACCCATATTGGTGGCCTCCCAGATGAGTAGATCACCATGGTGGTATGAAAAGCCAGAAAATGTGGCTCAAAAGTGAGAAAAACTAGCTTTTTGTCAGAAAATCGGCTTTTGGAGAGAGAAAATGAGAAAACTGGTTTTTCAGGGGAAAAGGTGGCCGGCCATCATCCTAGTTAACTTTTAATTCAATCCAAGATATGAAGAGCCATGAGTTTAGATTAAATGATTGGATATTTAACTGGTGCGATTCAATAAAAGAATGGAAAGCTAGAACAGTTATTGAACAAGAGAGGTGTGTTTGGCTTAGTTGCTTTGGCATTCCTTTTAATCTATGAAATGTTGAAGCATTCAGAAGCTTGGGTGCTTTATGGGGTGAAATGGTCCAATTTGATGAGAATAGTACCAGATGAATCTCCTTTTAATGTGGAAAGGTTAGAATTATCACCAGTTGTATGGACTTTATTAATGGTGTTGTGTTGGTGAAAAATAAAGAAAAGGACTACCCAGTGAGAGTATACGAAAATCTTAACTCCTCTGTGGTAATGTAGAAGAGCCTATATCAATGTGATTGTTGGCAGGTGGTTGAAGGAGCATCTAAAAATGGAGGAGATCGAAAGGAAAGAGGTGTCCATGGCTCTGTGTTAGAAGGAGGAGGAAGAAACAGTGATGATATGACACTAGTGGGAGCACGCATGGAGAAGGAGTTGGCCAACGGCAACAAGGTCCCATCAAGGAGCACCAAAGCTACTGAAGATGATCAGAAAAATTAGGTGTTAGAAACTATTATAGATGCAGTAAGTAGTAGTCTCAAAAAACCAAATGAGGGAGCAAACAGTAGGTTGAAAGGATGCATGTTGGAAGAGACATCATTATAGTTGAAAGTAGGTAAACCCATTGCACTAAATGAAGATATTTGTGCTCCGGGTTTTATTAAAAGTATTAATGGGCCTGAAGAGGAGAGGTCCAATATCAACTTAGAGGTGGTTATTGGAGAAGCCTAGCAGTGGAAGTGTGGTGTTGGGCCTCATGATGTGCCCAACCACATCTGTAATATTCTTGCACCTGCCTGAAACTTCATTAGTAACCATATGGCTCAAGCCCATAATAATGCAGATGGCTCTGGCTCTTTACAAAGTACCATAATCTACTCCTCTCTTCGATTATCGTATGGCGGACCAGTAGGTAAAACTAAAGGGAAGAGAATACTTAACTGCAAAGGTCAATCATTTCCCAATTTTTTCCAAAAGGAGGCAATCTTTAGGGCTGCTACAGCTGCTATATCCCTATCAATTTTGCAAAAAATCTAGTCAAGTAAATTTAGTAGAAGAAGGAGAAAGTTACTTGATAAAACCCAAGATACCATTCATCTTGGAAAGTCTCTGGGCATCAATTTTAAAGGAAATGAATCTGAACTGATAAGCAAACTGGTTGATATGGAAGTTAGAGATGCACAAAGATTAGCAGGTGTTGATCTAGGGATGGTAAATGGCTGCACTTAGCAGGTCTTTCAGTTCGGGGTTCTTGTAGTGAAAATGTTTGTAATGAATATGCCATCCTGGAATATTAGAGGATTGAAAAGGTCGGAAAAAAAAGGTGTAGAATCAAAAATGTTGTTAAAGATAAAAAGATTGATAACCTATTTATTCAAGAGACCAAGATAAATAATATAGATTTCAGAGATGTAAAATCAGTATGGCCATGGGATAATATGGAATTTTTGGCAGTGGATGCTGAAAGGAGTTCATGTGGATGGTTATGTACATGGAATCTAGATGTATTCACACTGTCAAATTACTGTAGCACCAGAAACCTCATTCTCCTATCAGGTACCACTCATGATCTTTTTGAATGTGTTGTCCTTAACATCTATGCACCCAATGATGTTGTTAATAGAAGAAAGCTATGGGATTCAATCATCAAACTTAAACAGTATTTTCTGAAGCCCTGGTGTATGGGGGGATTTCAATGAAATAAGATTCATGGCTGACAGAAAAGGATGTAATAGGAGGGACAGAGGTATGCAAGATTTTAACAATTTCATTGATCAATTAGCACTATTTGATATCCTATTGCTTGGTAGAAATTTTACTTGGTGCAATTCTGTGGAAGGTGAGAGATGGAGCAAAATTGACAAATTCCTTACGGAGCCACTATGGTTGGATAAATTTTGTTTCAAACTTTGGGGCTTACCTAGGGGAGTATCTAATCATTGGCCCCTGCTGCTTATGGAGGATATAAGAAACTGGGGTCCTAGGCCTTTCAAATTTATCAATGCCAAGGCTCTCTGTTCCAATTTCTTAGCAACGATGGAGACGTCTTGGGTTGAATCCTCTATTCAAGGATGGACTGGATATAAATTGATGAGGAAGTTTAGTGCATTGAAATTGGAGTTGAAAAAATAGAATGTCAAAGTGTTTGGGAATATGGTGAATCAATTGAAGAAGGCTGAAGATGATCTCCATGCTTTAGATATATTAGCAGAATTAAGGCCACTCAATACTCAAGAAACAACAAATAGAAGAGAAACTAGTAGTTTGGTTTGGAAGTTAAGAAAAAGGAATGATTGGATTTGGTTCCAAAAATCTAGATTGAGTTGGGTACATAATGGGGACAAGAATACCAAATTTTTTCATATCATTGCAAGCAAAGGGCAAAGTAGAAATTTGTTAGACTCAGTGTTGATTAATGGAGTTAGATATGATGAACCTATGATGATCAAACAAGAAGTTTTGAGGCATTTCTCCACAGTTTTCGCAGAAGATTTGGTTTGTAGACCAAAATTAGTTAGATCTTTTGTGATTCTAAGCTCAACCAAGGTAAAAGAGGTGCTGGAAGTTCATTTTACCATGGAAGAAATTTGGAGGGTGGTGAAGGAAAGTAACGGGAATAAAGCCCCTGAGTTAGATGGTTTCAACATGGCCTATGTCCAAAAGTGTTGGAAAGTCATGAAGGAAGATGTGTTCAAATTTATTCAAGATTTTCACTCTAGTGGCAAATTGGTTAAAGGTCTGAATAGTTCATTTATTGCCTTAATCCCCAAGATGGTCAGTCCTTCGAGCCTCTTTGACTATAGACCAATAAGTCTATTGAACCTTGCCTACAAAATCCTTTCGAAAGTTTTATCACATAGGCTTAGTTTGGTGATGCCAAATATTATTAGTGAGGTACAATCTGCCTTTATAGGTGGTTGACATATCTTTGATGGTATCATGATAGCTAATGAGGTAGTGGATTGGTGGAAGAAATACAAAAAGAAGGGATTATTCTTAAATTGGATTTTGAAAAAGCATATGACTCAGTTAACTGGAACTATTTGTGGTCTATGTTAACAAACTTTGGTTTTGGGGACTTATGGGTAAGTTAGATGAAAGAATGTGTGATACCTCAGCCAGAATCTCTATGCTTCTTTATGGTTTTCCAACTGATGAATTCTCTTCACGTAAAGGGTTAAGGCAATGAGAACCTCTTTTCCCATTCCTCTTTAATATTGCAGCTGAGGGCCTTAATTTCTTGCTGGTAAGTACAAAAGACATGGGCCTAATTAAGGGTGTCTCAGTAGGCCAATTAGAGCTTCAATTAACCCACTTACAATTTGCTTATAATACCTTACTTTTTTGTGAAGCAGAGGAGGATGAGTTGGTGACTATTAAAAGAATTCTTAGATGCTTTGAGATTATTTCAGGCTTGAAATCAAATTTTCATAAGAGTGTGTTGTGTAGAATAGGAATTGATGAAGATCTTGCCCAGGGTTTTGCAACCAAACTCAACTATCAATGCCAAAAATTTCCCATGAATTATTTAGGGCTACCACTTGGAGCTAACATTAAAAGATGTAAGTATTGGCAACCTGTGGTGAACAAAATTAGGTCAAAATTAGCCCTTTAGAAAAGAAGGTTGCTCTCTTTTGTTGGTAAAGTAACCCTGATCAAATATGTCCTATCTAATCTCCCATGTTATTATTTATCTTTATTCAAATTGTCTAAGGGTGTGACGAAAACTATTGATAGGCTGCAAGCAGCCTTTTTGTGGAGAAGCTCTGAACAAAAAGGAAAAGTCATCTTGTTAAATGGAAGTCTGTCACAATTAGTACGAAGCAAGGAGGATTAGGTATTGTGAACTTGAGGGAAATGAATAGCAATCTATTAATGAAATGGTGGTGGAGATATGGAGTGGAGGAAAAGGCATTATTGAAGCCGGTTATTAACAGCAGGTATGAAGTTATAGGAGGGGGTTGGCTACCTAACCTTGAGCCTCCCGGGAGGGTGTCTAACGTGTGGAAAAGAATTCTTTCTGGGTAGAGGTCAATCCAAATTTACATGATTTTTTCCTATCCAGTATAGAAATCATAATGGGTGATGGTAAAAGAGTACACTTCTGGCTGGATAAATGGTTGAGGAATACTAAACTTAAAGATGAGTTCCTTAGGCTATTCAGTTTGTCTACTGAGAAGGAAAAATCTCTGGAATATATTGTGCAAAGAAAGGAATTTTCAGGGGGATGGAACTTATCTTGTAGGAGGCTTTTAAGGTCTTAGGAGGATGCTGAGGTTAATAGACTATATCTCATGCTTTCTGAGGCACCCTGCCTGAGAGCAATACTCTTAGATTCTCTTAGGTGGCAGAGGTCCTCATCAGGGCAGTTCACAGTTGCTTTAGTGAGAGCTTGGTTGGAAGCTCATCATGGGTCCAAGATTTTGATTCCTAAACTATTATGGGTTAATGTGGCTCATCCTAGAGTTCAATTTCTAGGTTGGTTGATTTGGAAGGGTAGAGTTAAAACCACTGATTTTCTGCAATTGGAGTACTTAGCAACAGCTCAAGTAATGTTTGTCCCTTTTGTAAAGCTGAACCTGGATCCTTGAATCACAATTTTTTTGGTGTGCAGTGGCATTTAGGAGACCTGGACTAATTTGTTACTATGGTGGGATCTGAATTGGGCAACACCTGCTTTAGTTGTGGATTTGCTACACTGGTAGATGGGTTTTAAATGCAAAAAGCTTATTATAAAGTTATGGACTTTAGTACCATTGGCAATTATTTGGAAAATCAAGAATGATTGTATCTTCAATGGGTGTCAACCTAATCTCAAGAACTTGAGTTATTCTGTCAAATGGAGAGTAGCTCTGTAGGCCAAATCCAATCTTCCAGGATTCCCTTACTCAATGCATGATATTGTCCACAACTTTAATCAGTTCGTGTGTTGCAGTTAAGTGTGCAGCCTCTGTGTATCTGTGTTGTTAGCTTGCTGACTCTGTATCAGTGCTGCTTTGGTGTAGTTGGGTTGCTAGCTCTATGTATCTATGATATTAGCTTGCTGACTCTGTATCAGTGCTGCGCTAGTGTATCTGTACAACTATTTTGCTGGCTCTGCTGTAGTGTATCTTTGTATCTGTTGGTCCCTCACCAACAGATTCTTGGTTTGGTGCTGTCACATGATTGTGTAACCTGCCTAGTGCCAACCTAGTTGGGATTGGGTTGTTTCACTATGATGGCCTATGCATCATTCCTCCCCCCTCCCTCATTTATTGATGTCTTTTTTCCTTTCTTGTAAGGTTTTCTCTCATCAATAAAGTTTTTGTTGATCAAAAATAAAATGTGAACACTAGATCCTATGTGGTATGCCATAAAAAAAAGTAACATTTTTATTTGTGTATATACAATTTTCTTAAATTAGTTTAATTACTAATTATAAAGTTTTTTTTTTTTCATGACTAGGTGTATCGATTAATCCTAAGACTTACACAAAGTGTCCCTCCACGTGAATCGGATAAATCTCGGGCAAAACTCGTGGACGTGACTCTAAAAAATTAATAACACCTAATGAAAGTTAAATCTGAGACCTGAAGGAAACATACTCCTAAGTTCCAAGCTATATCCATTAAATAAACCTCTTAGTTACTAATTATAAAGAGTCTTGTTAAAGTATACACTAACTAAATTGACTAGACAAAAATATAATGTACATTATTATGTGGTTTTGCTAGACGAAATATCCTACAGTTTTAGGCAGTTGGTCAGCTAAGGCGTTTGGTATATTTGTTTTGTAGCACTATTTTATGATATGTAAGTATAGATTCAATTCTTATGGAGAATAGTTTGATTTTTATTTTTATATAATTATTTGGCTAGTTGGGCTTGTTATATTGGAGTGTTTTGAAAAATTGATAAAAAATTGATTTTTTGACTTTTTTAGTGACTTTTTTTGGAAAAAATTGGCAAAAAATCAAAAAATTGGGTTTTTACCAACTTCCCAAATTGCCCCATTGTTGAGCGGCTGTTGGGCTAGGTTTGTTGTTAGATTTTAATTGTTCAGTTTGATGCTTATTATAGTTGTAATTAATTTCTTACCAAATGACAAAAAAATTAAGGGAAAATTTAAAAAAAAAAAACCCAAGATTTGATCTTTACAATAAAATATACTTTTACTTTTTTATTTTATCAATTTAAATTCTAATATTTTGATTTATTTTTAATCTAAACATTTGTCTATTTTCGTTAAACAAAACTAACCAAAAAAAAATATTTTAGTCATTAAACTCAACGGGAAAGGGTATTTTATACATTTTATTTACACCTGCATTAAGTTTGATGACTCAATTTTTTTATTTATTTTTTTTTTGTCAATTTTCTTAACAGAAATAGACCGATGATTTAAATTAAAAAATTAAACTGACAAAATTAAAAAATTAAAATTTATTTTGTTATAATGATTAAATATTGAGATTTTTTTCATTAATTTTTTCAAAAATTATGCACTAAAAATAATAATAAGATGCATGTGAACATAATTGGAGGTCGGATGAAAACGTTGCAATAATATCTATTTGCCTATGTCATCTGTCATCCAAAGTAATTGGGTGATTTTTATAGCTAGAAATGTGATCCATTCACAGATATGTATACTATAGGCCTTCATAGAATTCTAATTTATTATATAGCTTTTTGGTAGTGCTTTTCCAAGGGCTTTAGCACCCAAACCAATGCTAGAAACTCATGACTACCACAACTTTGGACAAGCATTGCTGCTTTTTTTCTACACCACGAGACAGAGGTGGCTCCAAATAATCCCACCACTTCTTGTTTGCTAGTTGAAAAAAAATATTTGTTTGTCAAAATCACTGCAATGTACCCCTCCTCTCTTGCTCCAATTTGTTAGATATTACTCAAACTTGATTATCACACTCGAGTTTTTTTTTTTTTTTTTAACTTAATTGTCTATTGATTTTGAGTTAAATTTTTACTTAATTGTCTATTGATTTTGAGTTAAATGTATCTAAAAAATCTATTATTAATTATTCATTTGTTTGAGATCTGTGCATAAATGAAGGGTTAGTGAGAGTAATGAAAATTGATGAATAGTCAGTACTTGGTAACATAAAGGTTACGTTTGATTCACAAGACTAATAATGAAAGTATTAATAATTTCATCAAATTAGTGTGGTATTCACTATTCAATTGGATTGATATGATAAATTATCCCTTTATCCATTGTTTAATTTGCATTGGATTAGTTGGTAAAAAAGTCCTTTTATTTTATTTTTCAGCCCAGGATACATAATTCCACCCCTACCCCATTACTAATAATCCTATAAATTTGTTGGATTAATTATCTATTGGATTAACAATTTTGAAACAAAATTTTAAAACAAACACAGGATTAGTAGACTCATGGATTAATAATTTCAATCTCATATTCTAATTTTGTCAATCAAACATGTCCAAAGAGTCTAGCATTAATTAAATACGAGAAATTAAAGATGTTTATATCCATCTATGTTATTTGGTTTGGGGGTAACTTGTTGGGACCTGAGACTGTTGCTGTCACTAAGTCATAGTAGCGATCTGCTGTGAGTTTGTTGGGACTTTTTTCAAATCTTTTTTGATAATTCGAATTGTTCATATTGTAGGGTTCGTCAAGTATATCATCCATATAAAAAATCAAGTTAATCAAAAATCCGTAATCCCATGATCATATGCAAATTGTTTTATAAAAATTATTAAGATAATGTCAACCGTTTATTTTTTAAAAAATAAATGTGCTCTTGTTATAAAGTTATAGATTTTCAATCAATTCGAGTTTTTGTATGGATGATCTATTCAACAAATCCTACAATATTAACGGTTCAGATCATCGAAAAAGACTAAAAAAAAACCTCAACAAGCTCACAGCAGATTGCTACTATGACTTAGGCCTAGTTTGGAAAGATTAAATAAGTGCACTTTTTGACTTTTTATGAAATATGGGTTGGGTTTGGGTTGGGTTTGAAGTGATGTGTTAGAGAGGTGATGTGACTTAAATAAAATGATGTGACTTAAATAGGATAGTGACTTTTTGACTTTTTATCTTTTTTCAATCATGCCAAACTTGGCCTTAGTCACAACAACAGCGCCAAATCCCCAATTGATACCTCAACTTAATTTGATTATATCTCAATTTTCTTTATGTCTCATAATAAAATATCATTTTTTGTTATTTTTCACGAACAAAGTTATTTCTCTGAAGAAATTTCTTCCGGGTAAAGTCTTTATTCTAAATCCATTTCTCTCGTCTCTCATCTTATTATACTGCATAAGTTGAGGAACATAAGAGCTAATACTGGTAATACTGGTTCAAAAAAAAAAAAAGAAACTTAGCTAATATTATTTTTTTATTGACAATTAATTTTGATTTGAATGTCCTTCTATGATTCTAAAATAATTTGTCTTGAATGATGATGTGTGGTTGGAATTAAATTTATGTATTGTAAATTTTATACTTATAGAATAAATTTAAACCATAAAAGAATAATAAAATTTAAATTTTTTATATTCCTGACAATTCTATCGCAAATCACAAAAATATATTACCGATATTATTAATGACTAAGGTCAAGTTTGAGAAAATAAGAAAAAGTTAAAAAGTTATTCAAAAAATTAAAAAATTAATACTATTTACCAAAAATCAACAATTACGGCTGTACAACTCTCAATCCTAACTTTTCCCTACCAAATTTTCTCCTACAAACTAATTTTTACATTTTTTTAATACATATTTTTTCACAAGAAATTAAAAAATTAATCCAAATATCTATATTTTTTTCTCAATTTTTTAATTTAAAAAAATAAAAAATACACTTACTTAGACACTCCAAACAACTCCAAAAATAACTCGACCAGTGAAGAGAAGATGAAGGGAGGAAGGGATTGAGATGGAGTAGCATGGCATACGTGGAGCACAAAGGAGGGGAGTAGTAAATGGGGGTCTAATCACCACCCAATCATGTAGACATTAGGACATGTCAACTGTCACGCATTTGTAAGACCGACAATTCATGCTTACGATTGCGGCAGACCATCTATGGTCCCTTCAATTTCGTCACTCTGCGAAATGATTGAGCTTATTTTATTCTATTTTGGACAAATTATAAATATTTTTTCGAAATTTAGTGAAAATATAAATTCTCTTCTAAAGTTTGAGAAATTACATCTCGTCTCTTGAGGTTTATATTTTCATAACAAATTATTCCTTAAGATTTTTATTTTCATGCAGATTCTCTCCTAATTTCCCTCAATTTGTTATGAAAATTTGACCATTAAAAAATAATTTGTAATTTCTCAAACTTTAAAAAATAATCTGTTATTTTACAAAAACTCTGTAGCCTTTGGTCTTTGTTTTGAACTTTATTGACTTTGATTTGACCAAAATTCCAGTACTTCATTAGATTTGTTTATCCATTATTGACATATATATGTAATATCTTATGCACATACATACAGGTTGTTAATTCTCATATAGTAAAGCTTTGGTCAATGGTCACTACAAAAGAATAGATTCAACAAACTTTTTATTAATAGATTTTATTAATGAAAATTCTAAATGTTGTCAATAAAAATTATATAATGTTAAAATATTTATAATTTTAATATTTATTTATATATTTCAAGATAATGTTATATATATTTTTTTTTACACATTTTTAACAATAACAACAATCCTGTATGCTATTCACCCAAAAAAACAATCATGTATGCTATTTTTAGCATTTTCATTTTCAAAATATAGGCAACATTTGGTAGAATTTTAAAATTATGATTTAAGAATAGAGTTTTATTTTGAATTTATGAGTTTTGGAACTATGATTTGAGTGCAAAAAATTTGTTTGGTTATAAGTTTTGAAAAGAGTTTGAAATGAATAATATGACACATGATATTTGATTAAAAAACTTACAGCTCAACCAAATACACAACCCAAAATTCTATTCAAAACTCTTAAAAAATTTTAAAATTCTGAAAATATTTTTTATTTAAAATAAAAAAAACCCGAACACTGTTCCAATCAACCGGCCAGATATCCAGAGGGACGTCCGAAGAGATGACTGAGTGGATGTATTTTGAAAAATAGGCGTGGAATCAATTTTTAGAAGCGCTAATCAAACACGACACTCAAAGCAAGGGGTAGAAGTAGGATTCTAGAGTTCTACCAAATTGAGCCATATATATATTTTTTCTAATAAATTTCATAACACATTTTAAACTTTCCACACTTTTCCAAAATACTTTTTATCAAATTTCCCTTAAGGCACTTGTTAGTATTTGTTATTTTACTTTAGCTTTTATTATTTTAATTAATTTGTATAATATTAATCCTAAACTTTAAGGAAGCGTGGAAGCTTACCGAGGATGAGGCAAGGAGGCGATGGGGGCTGAGGGTGGGGAAAAGAGGTCATGGAGGGCAAGGTAGCACGGTAGTAGGTAGGTGCTATCGCGATTGTGGAATGAGAGAGTGGGGTGATGGAATCCGATTGCAGGAGAGATAGGGTGACGTGATGGCATCATAGTTGGAGGAGATGAGATGGCTGGAGTCAAGGTTGGGAAAAGGAAGGGGTTTAGCAATGCCGCAACCAATGACGGGAACATCAACGAAGTTGTAAGAATAATATTAGTATATATATTATGTGGATATTGTTTCCTATTTAGGATTGGTTTAGGTTTATTCTTATTTCCTATTTAGGATTAATGTTCTATATCTATTAGAATTCTATATCAGTGATGTATTCATTTAGGATTAGAATTTAGTATTCTATATAAGTGATGTATTCTTTGTTCAGTAAATGCAATTGAATATACAGAAATTCTTCAGAATTCTTACATGGTATCAGAGCCAAAAGGCTAGACAGACGAAGAGATACCTGAAGATTCTTTATCTGGTGCCTCTCATCATATGACTCCTTATCACTCGTACTTCAGAATTGTACTCCCCCTCCCTTTTCTGTTACTGTCAATGCTGCTAATGAGTCTAGTTTGTCATTTATATCTGTTAGGTCTGTCCTACCGTCTGCTATGTCTGCAGTCTCTATTCCATCTGTCTTATATGTTTCTCAATTATCTATCAATTTATTATCTATTAGTCAACTTGATACCTCTGGTTTTGATGTTATCTTTCCTTCTTCTATCAGTTTTGTGCAAGATCGGATGTCCAAGAAAAATATTAGGATTGGCCGTAGAGTTAGAGACCTCTACGTGGTGGAGAGCTTGCATCTGTCTATGACTACCTTTCCGACTGCTTTTTCTTCTTTTCAATTAGGTTCTCTATCAAGTCCTTTATATTTGTGGCATTCCAGAGTAGGGAATTTGTCCACTAACCGCTTACAGTCTCAGTCAAGTATATTTGGTAAAGTTTCTCTTAGTCAACTTACCGAGTGTCGGGGATGTAAACTTGCCAACATGACAGTCTTACCTTTCCGTAGAAGTACTTCTATATCTGCTACACCGTTTTGTTTAGTTCATATTGATGCTTGGGACCCTTCTCATGTTCTCACCAAATGGGGTTCTGCATACTACGTGTCATTTATTGATGACTGTACTCGTTACACTTAGGTTTATCTTATGGCTCATAAGTCTGATTTCTATCAGATATACTATACCTTTCAATCTATGATTGTTACTCAGTTTGGGTCTACAATTAAAGTGTTACGACCTGACTTGGGTGGGGAATATTTTAAAAATGAGTTCTGTGAGTATTTGGCCAATTTGGGTACCATTTACCAAACTTCCTGTACAGATACACCTGCCCAAAATGGTTGAGCCGAATGCAAACACCGTTATCTCCTTAAGACAGCTAGGTCTCTTCTTCTCTTGCCTCAGTTTTGGCTTCATTCTGGGCAGAGACAATTCTTACTGCTGCTTTTCTTCTTAACCGTATGCCTACTCCCCTTCTTTCTAGTCGGTCTCCTTATAAGGCTTTGTTCTCCCAAATTCCTAACGACTTCCTTCTTCATGTGTTTGGGTCTTCCTATTTTGTCCTTCTTCCCCGCAAAGAGAGGACCAAACTTAGTACCCAGTCTATCATCTGTGTCTTTTGGGTTATAGTCCTACTCAGAAAGGCTATCGATGTTACGACCCTATTTCTCGTTGTCTTTATGCCTCCCGTCATGTTTCTTTTCTCGAACGTCTACTTTACTTTCAGCTTCCTCCTCTCATTGCCCTAGTTTTCCAAAGAGGATTTGGTTCATATTGGTCTGTTTCCTTCTGACGTCCCGTCTGATGAGTACATCTCTATAGTTCCTTCTGAGCTTGTTCCATCTTCTCCTCCTATTTCACCTCTGGCTACTACTCCTTCTTCGGTTTATTCTCCTCATTCGCTGTTAGTTTATTCTCATCACAAGGCTCCTTCTCCATTGGTTGTGTCTGTCCCTGCTGCAGATTCTCCTGCTTTTGACGACTCTGATCCTACTGCACACCAATATCCAACTCGAGCACATCATCCTCCAAACAGATTGAGTTGGTCAAATACATATTTTTCTACTTTCTATCATACTTTTTTGTCTTCTATTCACTCTTTTTCAAAAGCTTAGTCTTACAAGGAGGCCTGTCAGGATTCTCATTGGGTTCAAGGTCTGGAGGATGAGTTATCTACTTTAAAAAACTAGTACTTGGGAGTTGGTTCCTTTACTTGCTGATAAGAATCTGGTTGGTTGCAAATGGGTTTACAAAGTCAAGACTCATTCTGATGGTTATCTTGAGCGCTACAAAGCTCGTCCGATTGCCAAAGGTTTCTCACAAGGGTATGGTATTGATTATGATGAGACCTTTGCTCCTGTTGTCAAGATAACTACTGTCTGTACTTTGATCTCTGTCGCTATGTTCGTTCTTGGCCTCTTTATCAGATAGATGTTAAGAATGCTTTTCTTAATGGCCATCTCACTGAGGAGGTTTACATGTGTCCTCCTCTTAGCCTTCACCATTCCTTTGGATAGGTTTGTCGCCTTCGGTGTGTTCTGTATGGTTGAAGTAGTCTCCTCGTGCTTGGTACGATCTCTTTCAGACTGCTGTTACTGAGCTTAGGTTTCATTCTTGTGCCCAGGACTCTGCTTTATTTCTTCTCTATACATCTGTTGGATTTATTGCGTTATTACTGTATGTGGATGATATGACTCATTGGTTCTGACTCTTCGGCTATATCTGAGGTCAAACAGTATCTTTTTCGCACCTTCGAAATGAAGGATCTGGGCCCATTACGGTATTTCCTTTGTATTGAGGTAACTTCTTCTCCCATGGGCTACTTTCTCTCTCAGGCCAAGTATGCCAATGAGGTTATCCATCGTGCAGGTCTTACTGACACTAAGATTTCTGATACCCCTATTGAGCTTAATGTAAAGCTTAGTACTACTGATGGTGTTCTTCTGGATGATCCTACTCTATATCGAGAGCTCGTGGGTTGCTTAATCTATCTATCAGTTATTCATCCTGATCTTGTCTATGCTGTTTATGTGGTTAGCCAGCTTGTCTCTGCTCCTCGCTCTACACATTGGGCTGCCTTGGTTCGGATTCTTCGCTATCTCCGAAGTACTTACTATCGTCCTCTACTTTCTCTCTAGATTTGGTGGCCTATGCTAATTCTAATTGGGCTAGTGATGTTACTGATCGTAAGTCCACGTTTGGTTTCTATATGTTTCTTGGCAATTCCTTGATCTCTTGGAAAAGTAAGAAACAAACTGTTGTTGCTTGCTTTACTGCCGAAGCTGAGTATCGTGCTATGGCTCATACTACTCCTGAAGTTGTCTGGCTTTGTTGTCTTCTTTTTGACTTGGGCGTCCCTCATTCTTCCTCGACCTCCCTCTATTGTGACAACCACAGTGCTATTTAGATTGCACATAACACTGTCTTTCATGAGCGGACCAAGCACATTGAGATTGACTGTCACTTTGTTCGTCAACATCTACAGTCTATCTTTATCTCGCTTCCTTTCGTCTCTTCGACTCTATAGCTTGCTAATTTCTTTACCAAGACTCACACCACTAAGACTCACACCACTGCTCGGTTTCAATTTCTTCTTAGGAAACTCTCAGTGTTTTCTGTCCAAATACCTTGAGTTTGAGCGGGGGTGTGAGAATAATATTAGTATATATATTATGTGAATATTGTTTCCTATTTAGGATTAGTTTAAGTTTATTCTTGTCGTTTTCTATTTAGGATTAGTTTAGGTTTATTCTTGTTTCCTATTTAGGATTAGTGTTCTATATCTATTAGAATTCTATATCAGTGATGCATTCATTTAGGATTAGGATTTAGTGTTTTATATGATGTATTCTTTATTCAGTAAATACAATTGAATATACATAAAATTTTCAGAATTCTTACAGAAGCAACCAACGATGGTGACCCCTTTCTTTCTCTCTCTCTCTCTCTCTCACATTCTCCCTATTTTTCTATGTTCTTGTTCTTTTTCTTCAGATCGTCATGGAGATCTGTATATATGGGGTTTAAAATTTGGGAATATGGCTAGGGTTTTTAGGTTGATTTTGGATTTTTTTTATCTAAGGTTGGAAATTGGATTTTATTTTTTAATTTTTAATCGTTATGGCGATTTGTTGATTTGAAATAGATGTTGGGATTGTTGTTTGGCTGTGGCGTTAGCGACAGCAGCAAAAGGCAATGGAATGGAGGTGGTCGGTGGCTCTACGTGTGAGTAAGGAAGAAGCTGAAACAAGATAGAAAATATCTATTTTGCCCTTGGAAATCAATCACATGCCATTTACATGCAAATTTTCCATCTAATTTCTTAATTTCTGTTTTCAGTTGGACCAAAATTATACAGAGTTCAAAATTTAAGGTCAAGATCAAGTCAATTAAAATTATAAGGATCAAAATGACATAAAGAGTAAACTACAGGAACTACGGGCGTAGTTTACATGTTTAAGATTAATATTGTTTAAATTAAAATAAAATTTAGATTAAATTATCTACCACGATAAAAAGTGTAATTTACTCCTTTTTAAGTTAAAAAAAAATAATCTAAATTTGATCTTAAACACTATACTATTTAACAAATGAATAATATAGTGTTTAGTTTCATTTGTTGAAATTTCAGTTTATTTATTGTTTAAATTAAAACTCAAAATAAGCTTTATTTTTTACATTTTTTAAAAGTTAAAAGTAACTTTTATAAAAAGTGGACAGGGAGCAGAATGAGTTGGGTTTGCCTACAAGGGGCGAGCAGTGTCCTACAATCCAATTCAAAGTAAAATGGGGGTAGCTCTAGAGTGGAGGTGAACAAAATGGGCAGTTGCAAGTGTGGCCCTCTAAGATTGTGGGAGTGGTGGAATTTCTGAGGCAGATCCAACAGCTAATGGAACAATTAAATAGTGATATTTTAATTATTAGAGTAATTTACACTTTTTACCTTTTATTTAACTCACTCAAAATTTAATTTTAATATTTATTTTTAAATTACAATAATTAAGTTTTTAAATTTGAACCGATAAAAGCATTGACTATTATAATTAAAAGTGAAAGGGATAAAGTAAATTTTTTGTGAAAATGCAGAGATGCTATGTTTATTTAACTTAAATTATTGAGTTTTAGGGACTAAACTTTTTTGTCTTCAAAACTAAAAATTTTGTTACAAAAAACATTTGAGGACCAATTCCTACTGCCGCAACTGAAATGTCAAACATATCCTATTTATAAGAAAAAATCTAGATGTATAGAATATTTGAAACACATGATACATATACATTTACGTCTTTTGTAATTACAAATAAAAATATTTTTTTATTTCATATATGTACATTTTATGTTTGGAACTTTATCTACACATAAGCTGCAAGTTGTAGGTTGTGTGTGACTCCACTAGAAATGAGAGGAGAATTTAATTGAAATGGGGAGTAACAATGGTGACAATGCGTCCTAGGTTTCTAAAAGACACCTCTCATATATTTCTTATCTGTTTGACAAACTGTTTTCTAACTTTGTCGGTTTCTCAGGTGATACTGGCCCCGTTTGGTGTAGCTGTTAAAACAGCTTATATATTATAACTTAACAGATTATAGATTATGACTTTAATCAGAAGTTGTTAATCTGTTTGGTGTAGCTGTTGGATTATAGATTTAAGTTGCTGAGTAGTGTTTGTTAAATAAGCTGTGAAATAGCTTTTTCAATTAATTTTTATTTTTTGTTTGTCTACATTTCTCATAAAAAATAATAATAATAATCTATAGTCCATTTGAGTCTTTTTCTATTTTTAAAAAAATAAAAAATAAAAAAATTTAAGAGTATAACCATAAATTAACATGTCCACAGCAGAAGCTGATAATCAGAAGCAAGGGGTGAGCAGCTTCTCAGAATCAGCTTTTTTGAGTTAAAATAAGCTGTTAGAATCAGAAGCTGTTTGAAATAAGTTTAACCAAACAGTCCAAAATAACTTTTTCAAAGCTAAAAGCCATAAGTTGACTCTGAAAAGCTGAAACAAACACCCTCATTGTATTATTAAATTTATTCTTAGCAAAAAAAAGAAAAAAAAAGAGGTGGATTCCAAGTTGGCTGCAAAGCAAACACGTATTCAATCATATCACATAAGTGGGTTTTAAGCAGCGTATCCAACAAGGTTAGGACACAGTAGAAGAGAAGACCAATGGACCAATTTCATGTTTAATTATCATTATTATTATTATTATTATTATTATTATTATTATTATTATTATTTTGGCTCTAAGAAGCTAAAAATAGACCCTTTTACTTTCTATTTTTTTTTTTAAAAAAAAAATTGTGATAAACTTGTAAGTATTCATATATTTTTTTTATTTGCTAATACTATACAAAACTATATATAAAAATTTACTTACATAGATCAAGACAATGAACACGTCATTACAAGAACTCAAAAAAGTTAAAATTTGATTTTATTGATCTATAGTATGACAGAATTCAATTTGAGAAGAAAAAAAAAACTAAACAATATTCAAAGATAAATACAAATAAAAAAGTATCACTTAAACATTACTTTTCTCGTATTTTAAGTATAACATTACTAATTAAAATTGTATAATCTAATTTATCTACTATATAATTTCAATGAATAACATAACTAATATCCATTCAATTTTTTTTATTGACCGAAAGAATTATATAAGCGACAATGCTAGGTAGCTCAAATTTTTGTGGCTCAAAAGGCTCAAATCTTTCAAAACGACGTCGTTTTACACTCAAAATCTGTCAAAACGACGTCATTTTAACAGATTTGAGCCATTTGAACCACAAAAATTTGAGCTACCTAGCATTGTCGTTTTTTTTTTTTTTGCCAAATCCGTTAGGTAGCTCAAAATTGTCGAGTTTGAAATTGGCTCGAATTCAAAAACGACGTCGTTTTGCTTCTTTTTTTTTCTTCCTTTCCGTTACAGGCAGAAGAAGAATAAGAAGAAGAGGGAGGAGGAGAAGAAGGAGAAGAGGAGAGGCACATCAAAACCCACAAATTACAAATTAAAACCCACAAATTTCAGATCTATATATATCTATATGTATCTGTTTCAAATTTCAATCTATATACCAGACTTTAACAACTTCATTGACTAATTGGCACTAGTGGATATCCCTTTGCTTGGCAGAAATTTCACTTGGTGCAATTCAATGGAAGGTGAGCGATGGAGTAAAATTAATAGATTTCTTATGGAGCCAATATGGTTGGAGAAATTTTGTTTCAAACTTTGGGGCTTACTTAGGGGAGTATCTGATCATTGTCTCTAGCTGCTTATGGAGGATATGAGAAACTAGGGTCCCACGCCTTTCAAATTTATCAATGCTTGGGTTCTCCTTCCAATTTCTTAGCAACAGTGGAGAAGTCCTAGGTTGAATCCTCTGCTCAAGGATGGGTTGGCTATATATTGATAAGGAAGCTTATTGCATTGAAATTGGAGTTGAAAAAATGGAATGTCAAAGTATTTGGGAATGTGGTAAATCAACTGAAAAAGGCAGAAGATGATCATCATGCTGTAGATCTATTCGTAGAATTAAGACCACCCAATACTCAAGAAACAACAAATAGGGAGGCAATTAGTAGTCTGGTTTCGAAGTTAAGAAAGAGGAATGATTGAATTTGGTTCCAAAAATCCAGATTGAATTGGGTACATAATGGGGATAAAAACACCAAATTGTTTCATATCATTACAAGCAAAAGGCAAAGTAGAAATTTGTTGGACTCAGTGTTGATTAATGGAGTTAGCTCTGATGAACTTGTGATGATCAAACAAGAAGTATTGAGGCATTTCTCCACAGCTTTTGCAGAAGATTGGGTTTGTAGACCAAAATTAGTTGGATCTTTTGTGACTCTAAGCTCAACCAAGGTAAGAGAGGTCTTGGAAGCTCATTTTACCATGGAAAAAATTTGGAGGGTGGTGAAGGAAAGCAACAGGAACAAAGCCCCTAGGTCGGATGGTTTCAATATGACTTGTGTCCAAAAGTGTTGTAAAGTTATAAAGGAAGATGTATTCAAATTCATGCAAGAGTTCCACTCCAATGACAAATTGGTTAAAGGTCTAAATAGTTCATTCATTGCCCTAATCCCCAAGTTGGTCAGTCCTTCGAGGCTCGGTGACTTTACACCAATTAGTTTAGTGAATCTTGTCTACAAAATCCTTTCCAAAGTTTTATTACATAGGCTTAGTTTGGTGTCGCCAAGTATTATAAGTGAAGTACAATCTGCCTTCATAGGTGGTCGACATATCTTTGATAGCATCATGATAGCTAATGAAGTAGTGGATTGGAGGAAGAAATACAATAAGAAAATGATTATTCTTAAATTGGATTTTGAAAAAGCCTATGACTCAGTTAACTGGAACTATTTGTAGTCTATGCTAACCAATTTTGGTTTTGGGGGATTTATGGGTTAGTTGGATGCAAGAGTGTGTGACCATAGCTAGAATTTCTATTCTTGTTAATGGTTCTCCAACTGATGAATTCTCTTCACGTAAAGGGTTAAGGCAATGAGATCCTCTTTTCCCATTCCTCTTTAATATTGCAGCTGAGGGCCTTAATTTCTTGCTGGTAAGTACAAAAGACATGGGCCTAATTAAGGGTGTCTCAGTAGACCAATTAGAGCTTCAATTAACCCACCTACAATTTGCTTGTAATACCTTACCTTTTTGTGAAGCAGAGGAGGATGAGTTGGTGACTATTAAAAGAATTCTTAGATGCTTTAAGATTATTTCAGGCTTGAAAACAAATTTTCATAAGAGTGTGTTGTGTAGAATAGGAATTGATGAAGATCTTGCCCAGGGTTTTGCAACCAAACTCAACTATCAATGCCAAAAATTTCCCATGAATTATTTAGGGCTACCACTTGGAGCTAACATTAAAAGAAGTATTGGCAACCTGTGGTGGACAAAAATAGGTCAAAATTAGCCCTTTAGAAAAGAAGGTTGCTCTCTTTTGTTGGTAAAGTAACCCTGATCAAATATGTCCTATCTAATCTCCCATGTTATTATTTATCTTTATTCAAATTGTCTAAGGGTGTGACGAAAACTATTGATAGGCTGCAAGCAGCCTTTTTGTGGAGAAGCTCTGAACAAAAAGGAAAAGTCATCTTGTTAAATGGAAGTCTGTCACAATTAGTAAAAAGCAAGGAGGATTAGGTATTGTGAACTTGAGGGAAATGAATAGCAATCTATTAATGAAATGGTGGTGGAGATATGGGGTGGAAGAAAAGGCATTATTGAAGCCGGTTATTAACAGCAGGTATGAAGTTGTAGGAGGGGGTTAGCTACCTAACCTTGAGCCTCCCGGGAGGGTGTCTAACGTGTGGAAAAGAATTCTTTCTGGGTAGAGGTCAATCCAAATTTACATGATTTTTTCCTATCCAGTATAGAAATCATAATGGGTGATGGTAAAAGAGTACACTTCTGGCTGGATAAATGGTTGAGGAATACTAAACTTAAAGATGAGTTCCTTAGGCTATTCAGTTTGTCTACTGAGAAGGAAAAATCTCTGGAATATATTGTGCAAAGAAAGGAATTTTCAGGGGGATGGAACTTATCTTGTAGGAGGCTTTTAAGGTCTTAGGAGGATGCTGAGGTTAATAGACTATATCTCATGCTTTCTGAGGCACCCTGCCTGAGAGCAATACTCTTAGATTCTCTTAGGTGGCAGAGGTCCTCATCAGGGCAGTTCACAGTTGCTTTAGTGAGAGCTTGGTTGGAAGCTCATCATGGGTCCAAGATTTTGATTCCTAAACTATTATGGGTTAATGTGGCTCATCCTAGAGTTCAATTTCTAGGTTGGTTGATTTGGAAGGGTAGAGTTAAAACCACTGATTTTCTGCAATTGGAGTACTTAGCAACAGCTCAAGTAATGTTTGTCCCTTTTGTAAAGCTGAACCTGGATCCTTGAATCACAATTTTTTTGGTGTGCAGTGGCATTTAGGAGACCTGGACTAATTTGTTACTATGGTGGGATCTGAATTGGGCAACACCTGCTTTAGTTGTGGATTTGCTACACTGGTAGATGGGTTTTAAATGCAAAAAGCTTATTATAAAGTTATGGACTTTAGTACCATTGGCAATTATTTGGAAAATCAAGAATGATTGTATCTTCAATGGGTGTCAACCTAATCTCAAGAACTTGAGTTATTCTGTCAAATGGAGAGTAGCTCTGTAGGCCAAATCCAATCTTCCAGGATTCCCTTACTCAATGCATGATATTGTCCACAACTTTAATCAGTTCGTGTGTTGCAGTTAAGTGTGCAGCCTCTGTGTATCTGTGTTGTTAGCTTGCTGACTCTGTATCAGTGCTGCGCTCGTGTATCTGTACAACTATTTTGCTGGCTCTGCTGTAGTGTATCTTTGTATCTGTTGGTCCCTCACCAACAGATTCTTGGTTTGGTGCTGTCACATGATTGTGTGAGCTGCTTAGTGCCAACCTAGTTGGGATTGGGTTGTTTCACTATGATGGCCTATGCATCATTCATCCCTCCCTCCCTCCTTTATTGATGTCTTTTTTCCTTTCTTGTAAGGTTTTCTCTCATCAATAAAGTTTTTGTTGATCAAAAATAAAATGTGAACACTAGATCCTATGTGGTATGCCATAAAAAAAAGTAACATTTTTATTTGTGTATATACAATTTTCTTAAATTAGTTTAATTACTAATTATAAAGATTTTTTTTTTCATGACTAGGTGTATCGATTAATCCTGAGACTTACGCAAAGTGTCCCTCCACGTGAATCGGATAAATCTCGGGCAAAACTCGTGGACGTGACTCTAAAAAATTAATAGCACCTAATGAAAGTTAAATCTGAGACCCGAAGGAAACATACTCCTAAGTTCCAAGCTATATCCATTAAATAAACCTCTTAGTTACTAATTATAAAGAGTCTTGTTAAAGTATACACTAACTAAATTGACTAGACAAAAATATAATGTACATTATTATGTGGATTATTATGTGGTTTTGCTAGACGAAATATCCTACAGTGTTAGCCAGTTGGTCAGCTAAGGCGTTTGGTATATTTGTTTTGTAGCACTATTTTATGATATGTAAGTATAGATTCAATTCTTATGGAGAATAGTTTGATTTTTATTTTTATATAATTATTTGGCTAGTTGGGCTTGTTATATTGGAGTGTTTTGAAAAATTGATAAAAAATTGATTTTTTGACTTTTTTAGTGACTTTTTTTGGAAAAAATTGGCAAAAAATCAAAAAATTGGGTTTTTACCAACTTCCCAAATTGCCCCATTGTTGAGCGGCTGTTGGGCTAGGTTTGTTGTTAGATTTTAATTGTTCAGTTTGATGCTTATTATAGTTGTAATTAATTTCTTACCAAATGACAAAAAAATTAAGGGAAAATTAAAAAAAAAAAAACCAAGATTTGATCTTTACAATAAAATATACTTTTACTTTTTTATTTTATCAATTTAAATTCTAATATTTTGATTTATTTTTAATCTAAACATTTGTCTATTTTCGTTAAACAAAACTAACCAAAAAAAAATATTTTAGTCATTAAACTCAACGGGAAAGGGTATTTTATACATTTTATTTACACCTGCATTAAGTTTGATGACTCAATTTTTTTATTTATTTTTTTTTTGTCAATTTTCTTAACAGAAATAGACCGATGATTTAAATTAAAAAATTAAACTGACAAAATTAAAAAATTAAAATTTATTTTGTTATAATGATTAAATATTGAGATTTTTTTCATTAATTTTTTCAAAAATTATGCACTAAAAATAATAATAAGATGCATGTGAACATAATTGGAGGTCGGATGAAAACGTTGCAATAATATCTATTTGCCTATGTCATCTGTCATCCAAAGTAATTGGGTGATTTTTATAGCTAGAAATGTGATCCATTCACAGATATGTATACTATAGGCCTTCATAGAATTCTAATTTATTATATAGCTTTTTGGTAGTGCTTTTCCAAGGGCTTTAGCACCCAAACCAATGCTAGAAACTCATGACTACCACAACTTTGGACAAGCATTGCTGCTTTTTTTCTACACCACGAGACAGAGGTGGCTCCAAATAATCCCACCACTTCTTGTTTGCTAGTTGAAAAAAAATATTTGTTTGTCAAAATCACTGCAATGTACCCCTCCTCTCTTGCTCCAATTTGTTAGATATTACTCAAACTTGATTATCACACTCGAGTTTTTTTTTTTTTTTTTAACTTAATTGTCTATTGATTTTGAGTTAAATTTTTACTTAATTGTCTATTGATTTTGAGTTAAATGTATCTAAAAAATCTATTATTAATTATTCATTTGTTTGAGATCTGTGCATAAATGAAGGGTTAGTGAGAGTAATGAAAATTGATGAATAGTCAGTACTTGGTAACATAAAGGTTACGTTTGATTCACAAGACTAATAATGAAAGTATTAATAATTTCATCAAATTAGTGTGGTATTCACTATTCAATTAGATTGATATGATAAATTATCCCTTTATCCATTGTTTAATTTGCATTGGATTAGTTGGTAAAAAAGTCTTTTTATTTTATTTTCTAGCCCAGGATACATAATCCCACCCCTACCCCATTACTAATAATCCTACAAATTTGTTTGATTAATTATCTATGGGATTAACAATCTTGAAACAAAATTTTAAAACAAACACAGGATTAGTAGACCCATGGATTAATAATTTCAATTTCATACTCTAATTCTGTCAATCAAACATACCCAAAGAGTCTAGCATTAATTAAATACGAGAAGTTAAAGATGTTTATATCCATCTATGTTATTTGGTTTAGGGGTAACTTGTTGGGACCTGAGACAGTTGCTGTGACTAAGTCACAGTAGCGATCTGCTGTGAGTTTGTTGGGGCTTTTTTCGAATCTTTTTTAATAATTCGAATCGTTATATTGTAGGGTTCGTCAAGTATATCATCCATATAAAAAATCAAGTTAATCAGAAATCTGTAATCCCGTGATCATATGCAAATTGTTTTACAAAAATTATTAAGATAATGTCAACCGTTTATTTTTTAAAAAAATAAATGTGCTCTTGTTGTAAAGTTATAGATTTCCAATCAATTTGATTTTTTGTGTGGATGATCTATTCAACAAATCCTACAATATTAACGGTTCAGATCATCGAAAAAGACTAAAATAAAACCTCAACAGGCTCACAGCAGATTGCTACTATGACTTAGTCACAACAACAGCTTCAGGTCCCAATTGATACCTCAACTTGATTTGATTATATCTCAATTTTCTTTATATCTCATAATAAAATATCATTTTTTGTTATTTTTCACGAACAAAGTTATTTCTTTGAAGAGATTTCTTCCGGGTAAAGTCTTTATACTAAATCCATTTCTCTCGTCTCTCATCTTATTATACTACATAAGTTGAGGTACATAAGAAACTTGGTTTGAGATGTTCTAAAAAAATGTACTTTTTAACTTATTAGTTTATATGGGTTGGGTTTGATGTGATGTGTTAGAGAGGTGATGTGATTTAAATAAGATGATGTGACTTAAATAGAATAATGACTTTTTAACTTTTTGTATTATTTAGGTCATGTCAAACTTAGCCTAATAGCTAATACTGGTTCAAAAAAAAAAAAAGAAACTTAGCTAATATTATTTTTTTATTGACAATTAATTTTGATTTGAATGTCCTTCTATGATTCTAAAATAATTTGTCTTGAATGATGATGGTGCTGTTTAGTATAGCTGTTAAAACAGATTACAGATTATAGCTTAACAGATTATAGATTATGACTTTAATCAGAAGCTGTTAATCTGTTTGGTGTAACTGTTGGATTATAAATTTAAGTTGCTGAGTAGTGTTTGTTAAATAAGCTGTGAAGTAGCTTTTTCAATTAACTTTTATTTTTTATTATTCAATATTTGTCTACATTTCTCATAAAAAAAATAATAATAATATTCTATAGTCCATTTGAATCTTTTTCTAATTTTAAAAAAAATAAAAAATAAAAAAATCTAAGAGTATAATCGTGAATTAACATGTCCACAGCAGAAGCTGATAATCAGAAGCAAGGGGTGAGCAACTTCTCAGAATCAACTTTTTTGACTTAAAATAAGTTGTTAGAATCAGAAGCTATTTGAAATAAGTTTAACCAAACAGTTCAAAATAACTTTTTAAAAGCCAGAAGCCATAAGTTGGCTCAAAAAAACCCCACCAAACACCCCCGATGTGTGGTTGGAATTGAATTTATGTATTGTAAATTTTATATATAGAATAAATTTAAACCATAAAAGAATAATAAAATTTAAATTTTTTATATTCCTGACAATTCTATCGCAAATCACAAAAATATACTACTGATATTATTAAATGACTAAGGTCAAGTTTGAGAAGATAAGAAAAAGTTAAAAAGTTATTCAAAAAGTTATTGAAAAAGTTAAAAAGTTAATATTATTTACCAAAAATTAACAATTACGGCTGCACAACTCTCAATCTTAATTTTTCTCTACAAACTAAGTTTTACTTTTTTTAATACATATTTTTTTATAAAAAGTTAAAACATTAACTTAAATATATATATATATATTTTTTAATTTTTTAATTTAAAAAAATAAAAAATACACTTACTTATGACACGCTAACAACCTTTAAAATAACTCTACGAGTGAAGAGAAGATGAAGGGAGGAAGGGATTGAGATGGAGTCGCATGGCATACGTGGAGCACAAATGAGGGGAGTAGTAAATGGGGGTCTAATCACCACCCAATCATGTAGACATTAGGACATGTCAACTGTCACGCATTTGTAAGACCGACAATTCATGCTTACGATTGCGGCAGACCATCTATGGTCCCTTCAATTTCGTCACTCTTCGAAATGATTGAGCTTATTTTATTCTATTTTGGACAAATTACAAACATTCTTTTCAGGTTTGGGTTAAGTTTGACATTTTTAAAAAAATTTAAAAAGTCAATAAGTCACTATTCTATTTTAAGTCACGTCATTTTATTTAAGTCACGTCACCTCTTTATCACATCACTTCAAACCCAACCCATACCCAACTCATATTTCATAAAAAGTCAAAAAGTGTACTTATTTAGGACATTTCAAACAACCCCTTAGTGAAAATACAAATTTTATTTTGAAGTTTGAGAAATTACATCTCGCTTTTTGAGATTTATATTTTCATAACAAATTATCTCTTAAAGTTTTTATTTTCATGCAGATTTCCCCCTAATTTCCTTTAATTTGTTATGAAAATTTGACCATCAAGAAACAATTTGTAATTTCTCAAACTTCAGGAGAAATCTATTATTTCACCAAATCTCGAGGGAGTATTTGTAATTTACCGTTTTATTTTTAATCATTTGGAAATCGAAGGCCAATAATAAAATTTAAAAACAAAAAACCCTTGTATTTGGTAGAATTTTAAAATTATGATTTAAGAATAGAGTTTTATTTTGAATTTATGAGTTTTGGAACTATGATTTGAGTGCAAAAAATTTGTTTGGTTATAAGTTTTGAAAAGAGTTTGAAATGAATAATATGACACATGATATTTGATTAAAAAACTTACAGCTCAACCAAATACACAACCCAAAATTCTATTCAAAACTCTTAAAAAATTTTAAAATTCTGAAAATATTTTTTATTTAAAATAAAAAAAACCCGAACACTGTTCCAATCAACCGGCCAGATATCCAGAGGGACGTCCGAAGAGATGACTGAGTGGATGTATTTTGAAAAATAGGCGTGGAATCAATTTTTAGAAGCGCTAATCAAACACGACACTCAAAGCAAGGGGTAGAAGTAGGATTCTAGAGTTCTACCAAATTGAGCCATATATATATTTTTTCTAATAAATTTCATAACACATTTTAAACTTTCCACACTTTTCCAAAATACTTTTTATCAAATTTCCCTTAAGGCACTTGTTAGTATTTGTTATTTTACTTTAGCTTTTATTATTTTAATTAATTTGTATAATATTAATCCTAAACTTTAAGGAAGCGTGGAAGCTTACCGAGGATGAGGCAAGGAGGCGATGGGGGCTGAGGGTGGGGAAAAGAGGTCATGGAGGGCAAGGTAGCACGGTAGTAGGTAGGTGCTATCGCGATTGTGGAATGAGAGAGTGGGGTGATGGAATCCGATTGCAGGAGAGATAGGGTGACGTGATGGCATCATAGTTGGAGGAGATGAGATGGCTGGAGTCAAGGTTGGGAAAAGGAAGGGGTTTAGCAATGCCGCAACCAATGACGGGAACATCAACGAAGTTGTAAGAATAATATTAGTATATATATTATGTGGATATTGTTTCCTATTTAGGATTGGTTT
Source organism: Camellia sinensis (assembly GCF_004153795.1). Taxonomy (NCBI): domain Eukaryota; kingdom Viridiplantae; phylum Streptophyta; class Magnoliopsida; order Ericales; family Theaceae; genus Camellia; species Camellia sinensis. Next base: position 1,386,943 of record NW_021024985.1, on the reverse strand, counting down.
AGGTTTATTCTTATTTCCTATTTAGGATTAATGTTCTATATCTATTAGAATTCTATATCAGTGATGTATTCATTTAGGATTAGGATTTAGTGTTCTATATAAGTGATGTATTCTTTGTTCAGTAAATGCAATTGAATATACAGAAATTCTTCAGAATTCTTACATGGTATCAGAGCCAAAAGGCCAGACAAACGAAGAGATACCTGAAGATTCTCTATCTGGTGCCTCTCATCATATGACTCCTTATCTCTCCTTACTTCAGAATTGTACTCCCCCTCCCTTTTCTGTTACTGTCAATGCTGCTAATGAGCCTGGTATGTCATTTATATCTATTAGGTCTGTCCTACCGTCTGCTATGTCTGCAGTCTCTATTCCATCTGTCTTATATGTTCCTCAATTATCTGTCAATTTATTATCTATTAGTCAACTTGATACCTCTGGTTTTGATGTTATCTTTTCTTCTTCTATCAGTTTTGTGCAAGATCGGATGTCCAAGCAAAATATTGGGATTGGCCGTAGAGTTAAAGACCTCTATGTGGTGGAGAGCTTGTATCTGCCTATGACTATCTCTCCGACTGCCTTTTCTTCTTTTTAGTTAGATTCTCTATCAAGTCCTTTCTATTTGTGGCATTCCAGAGTAGGGCATTTGTCCACTGACTGCTTACAGTCTTTAACTCAGTCAGGTATATTTGGTAAAGTTTCTCTTAGTCAACTTACTGAGTGTCGGGGGTGTAAACTTGCCAAAATGACAACCTTACCTTTCCGTAAAAGTACTTCTATATCTGCTACACCGTTTTGTTTAGTTTATACTGATGTTAGAGACCCTTCTCATGTTCTCACCAAAGGGGGTTCTGCATACTACGTGTCATTTATTGATGCCTGCACTCGTTACACTTGGGTTTATCTTATGGCTCATAAGTCTGATTTCTATCAGATATACTATACCTTTCAGTCTATGATTACTACTCAGTTTGGGTCTACAATTAAAGTGTTACGACCTGACTTGGGTGGGGAATATTTTAAAAATGAGTTCTGTGAGTATTTGGCCAATTTGGGTACCATTCACCAAACTTCCTGTACAGATACACCTGTCCAAAATGGTCGAGCCGAACACAAACACTGTTATCTCCTTGAGACGGCTAGGTCTCTTCTTCTCTCTGCCTCAGTTTTGGCTTCATTCTGGGCAGAGGCAATTCTTACTGCTGCTTTTCTTCTCAACCGTATGCCTACTCCCCTTCTTTCTAGTCGGTCTCCTTATAAGGCTTTGTTCTCTCAAATTCCTAACGACTTCCTTCTTCATGTGTTTGGGTCTTCCTGTTTTGTCCTTCTTCCCTGCAAAGAGAGGACCAAACTTAGTGCCCGGTCCATCATCTGTGTCTTTTTGGGTTATACTCCTACTCAGAAAGGCTATCGATGTTACGACCCTGTTTCTCGTTGTCTTTATGTCTCCCGTCATGTTTCTTTTCTCAAACGTCTACTTTACTTTCAGCTTCCTCCTCTAATTGCCCTAGTTTCCAAAGAGGATTTGGTTCATATTGATCTGTTTCCTTCTGACGTCCCGTCTGATGAGTACATCTCTACAGTTCCTCCTGAGCTTGTTCTATCTTCTCCTCCTATTTCACCTCTGGCTATTACTCCTCCTTCGGTTTATTCTCCTCATTCGCTAGTAGTTTATTCTCATCGCAAGGCTCCTTTTCCACTGGTTGTCTCTGTCCCTACTGTAGATTCTCCTGCTTCGGACGACTCTGATCCTACTGCACACCGATATCCAACTCGAGCACGTCATCCTCCAAACAGATTGAGTTGGTCAAATACATATTTTTCTACTTCCTATCATACTTTTTTGTCTTCTATTCACTCTTTTTCAAAAGCTCAGTCTTACTAGGAGGCCTGTCAGGATCCTCATTGGGTTCAAGGTATGGAGGATGAGTTGTCTACTTTACAAAAAACTAGTACTTGGGAGTTGGTTCCTTTACTTGCTGGTAAGATTCTGGTTGGTTGCAAATGGGTTTACAAAGTCAAGACTCATTCTGATGGTTATCTTGAGCGCTACAAAGCTCGTCCGGTTGCCAAAGGTTTCTCACATGAGTATGATATTGATTATGATGAGACATTTGCTCCTGTTGCCAAGATGACTACTGTCCGTACTTTGATCTCTGTTGCTGCTGTTCGTTCTTGGCCTCTTTATCAGATAGATGTTAAGAATGCTTTTCTTAATGGCCATCTCACTGAGGAGGTTTACATGTGTCCTCCTCTTAGCCTTCACCATTCCTTTGGATAGGTTTGTCGCCTTCGGTGTGTTTTGTATGGTCTGAAGCAGTCTCCTCGTGCTTGGTATGATCTCTTTCAGACTGCTGTTACTGAGCTTAGGTTTTATCCTTGTGCCCAGGACTCTGCTTTATTTCTTCTCCATACATCTGCTGGATTTGTTGCGTTATTACTGTATGTGGATGATATGACTCATTGGTTCTGACTCTTCGGCTATATCTGAGGTCAAACAGTATCTTTTTCGCACCTTTGAAATGAAGGATCTAGGTCCATTACGGTATTTCCTTTATATTGAGGTAACTTCTTCTCCCATGGGCTACTTTCTCTCTCAGGCCAAGTATGCCAATGAGGTTATTCATCGTGCCGGTCTTACTGACACTAAGATTTCTGATACCCCTATTGAGCTTAATGTAATGCTCAACACTACTGATGGTGTTCTTCTAGATGATCCTACTCTATATCGAGAGCTCGTGGGTTGCTTAGTCTATCTAACAGTTACTCATCCTGATCTTGTTTATGCTGTTCATGTGGTTAGCCAGCTTGTCTCTGCTGCTCGCTCCACACATTGGGCTGCCTTGGTTCGGATTCTTCGTTATCTCCGAAGTACTTACTATCGTCCTCTACTTTCTCTCTAGATTTGGTGGCCTATGTTGATTCTGATTGGGCTAGTGATGTTACTGATCGTAAGTCCACGTTTGGTTTCTATATGTTTCTTGGCAATTCCTTGATCTCTTGGAAAAGCAAGAAACAAACCGTTGTTGCTCGCTCTACTGCCGAAGCTGAGTATCGTGCTATGGCTCATGCTACTCCTGAAGTTGTCTGGCTTTGTTGTCTTCTTTTTGACTTGGACGTCACTCATTATTCTTCGACCTCCCTCTATTGTGACAACCACAGTGCTATTTAGATTGCACATAACACTGTCTTTCATGAGCGGACCAAGCACATTGAGATTGATTGTCACTTTGTTCGTCAACATCTACAGTCTACCTCTATCTCGCTTCCTTTCGTCTCTTCGGTTCTATAGCTTGCTAATTTCTTTACCATGACTCACACCACTAAGACTCACACCACTGCTCGGTTTCAATTTCTTCTTGGCAAACTCTCAGTGTTTTCTGCCCAAACACCTTGAGTTTGAGCGGGGGTGTGAGAATAATATTAGTATATATATTATGTGAATATTGTTTCCTATTTAGGATTAGTTTAGGTTTATTCTTGTTGTTTCCTATTTAGGATTAGTTTAGGTTTATTCTTGTTTCTTAGTTAGGATTAGTGTTCTATATCTATTAGAATTCTATATGTATTCATTTAGGATTAGGATTTAGTGTTTTATATGATGTATTCTTTATTCAGTAAATACAATTGAATATACAGAAAATTTTCAGAATTCTTACAGAAGGAACCAACGATGGTGACCCCTTTCTTTTTCTCTCTCTCTCTCTCTCCCATTCTCCCTATTTTTCTATGTTCTTGTTCTTTTTCTTCAGATCATCATGGAGATCTGTATATATGGGGTTTAAAATTTGGGAATATGGCTAGGGTTTTTTGGTTGATTTTGGGTTTTTTTTATCTAAGGTTGGAAATTGGATTTTATTTTTTAATTTTTAATCGTTATGGCGATTTGTTGATTTGAAATAGATGTTGGGATTGTTGTTTGGCTGTGGCGTTAGCGACAGCAGCAAAAGGCAATGGAATGGAGGTGGTCGGTGGCTCTACGTGTGAGTAAGGAAGAAGCTGAAACAAGATAGAAAATATCTATTTTGCCCTTGGAAATCAATCACATGCCATTTACATGCAAATTTTCCATCTAATTTCTTAATTTCTGTTTTCAGTTGGACCAAAATTATACAGAGTTCAAAATTTAAGGTCAAGATCAAGTCAATTAAAATTATAAGGATCAAAATGACATAAAGAGTAAACTACAGGAACTACGGGCGTAGTTTACATGTTTAAGATTAATATTGTTTAAATTAAAATAAAATTTAGATTAAATTATCTACCACGATAAAAAGTGTAATTTACTCCTTTTTAAGTTAAAAAAAAATAATCTAAATTTGATCTTAAACACTATACTATTTAACAAATGAATAATATAGTGTTTAGTTTCATTTGTTGAAATTTCAGTTTATTTATTGTTTAAATTAAAACTCAAAATAAGCTTTATTTTTTACATTTTTTAAAAGTTAAAAGTAACTTTTATAAAAAGTGAACAGGGAGCATAATGAGTTGGGTTTGCCTACAAGGGGTGAGCAGTGTCCTACAATCCAATTCAAAGTAAAATGGGAGTCGCTCTAGAGTGGAGGTGAACGAAATGTGTTGAATTCACCCCATGTGAAGGGGAAATTGTCTTGTGAACACACCTTGGTTGGTCAACAAGGAAGTAGGCTACCAACCATGTCAAAGAAGGAGGCTGCCGAAGTCAAGCATGGAGGCTACCCAATGGCACTCCCACCTACTCCAAGGTGTATAAAATGGAATGGTGATGGTGAGTTGTAGACAGGGCAAAATGGCAAAACACATTGCTGAGAGGAAGGCACAAAACAGAGAGAGCTAGTGAGAGCTATTTTCTGTTTGTCAGAGAGTGTGAGTGAGTGTGTTATATAGAGAGACAGTGAGTTGAGAGTGTGTAATCTCCTCCATTTGTTGATATATAACAACATCGCTCCCGTGGACGTAGGCCGGTTTGCCGAACCACGTTAAAACTCTTGTGTTTTTGCTTGTGAGTGTCCCCTGGTGTGCCCACGATCCGCAACAATTGGTATCAGAGCCCGGGTGGAGAAAAATCGAGTTTTTTCCGAAAGTGTCCAGATTTCGAAGTGGTCGAAATCCACTTTTGAGCATACCAGGAGGAAGGCCAGGAGGAGAGGAGTCCAAAACTTCAAACCACAGGCCAATCGAAGGTCTAACGCGCCGCCACGCGCCGGAGCTTCCACGCGCCCTCACGCGCCTCTAGAAGTTTGCGCGTGACTCCCAGTCTCATCACGCGCCCACACGCGCCGTTCAGACTCCCGGCGCGTGGTCCCAGTCTCACCCACGCGCTCCACGCGCGGACGAAGGAAGAAGACGCGTGAGTTCACGCGCGACACGCGCCGCACGCGCGCACCAAGCCGCCGGAGCCGGAGCCGCGTTGACCGAGCTGGAGCCGCTGACCGAGCCGCTGACCAAGCCGCTGACTGAGCCGAGGACGTCAGCCTGACGTCAGCAGAACCGGAGGAGTTATCTGGTGCTTCTCAGGCGCACCAGATTCAGCAGATCTGAACCGTTGAAACTGTTTTGGCTAGATCTAGGCCATTCGGAGTCCGTTTTTTGGCGATCCAATAGTGCGTTCCAACTATTTGAAATATTCCGGACCCATCCGTACGGTCAGATTCTTAAATCGGAATTTCTTTAAAAAGGGAAGAAATTTACAATGGCAGGAAAAGGCGCAAGTTTCATGATTGAGCCTTTTAATGGTAGTAATGACTTTACCCTGTGGCAGCAAAGGGTGAAAAACATTTTAACACGAGAAGGTCTGGTGAAAGCTCTTCTCAAAAAGTCCAACAAACCGGAAGACATGAAGGATGACAAGTGGGAGGAGTTGAGGGAATTGGCAAATAGTACAATTCAGTTGTATCTCGGGAACAACACACTCCGGGAAGTCATCAGTGAAGTAGATCCGGCGGAGCTATGGGCAAAGTTAGAGATGAGGTACAAGTTAAAGTCTTTGACAAACCGGTTATCTCTGAAGAGGCAGCTATATACACTTAGAATGCCAGAAGGTGCGAACCTCACAGAACATCTGGACGAGTTCAATAGGATCACAATGGAATTGGACACCATTGGAGACGAGACCCAGGAGGAAGATAGGGCTATGATCTTGTTGGTCTCTCTACCTGCATCATATGAGCATCTCAGGACAACTCTATTGTACGGGAATGATGCTCTTGGACTGGATGAGGTGATTGCTACGCTCATTTCTCATGAGTCGATGAAGAAACAGGAAGGTAGCAGTAGCAAACACCCAGAAGGAAATGCCATGGTTGCCTCAGAAAATGAGCAAGGCAGAGGTAGGTCCAATGATAGACGGGGTAGATCCAAATCAAGAGGACGTTCGCAATCAAGGTTAGGCTTCAGGAGAAAGTGTTATTACTGTGATCAGGAGGATCACCTCATAAAAGACTGTGCAAAGCTCAAGGAGGACAAGGCACACAAGGAACAGGCGAGCTCATCAAATGTCGCTGCTGCAGTAAATGCTAAGGATGAGTATGCATTTACAGTTTCGTCGAGTATGACGAAACCTGACTGGATCTTAGATTCCGGAAGCACATATCATATATGCATGGATAAGAAACTTTTTTCTACCTACCAAGCCAAGGATGGAGGTATTGTTCGAGTGGCTAACAACACTGTGAGTAAGATTGTTGGCATGGGAACAGTACGGCTGAGAATGGAAGATGGAAAAATTTTCACGTTGGATGGAGTCCGACACGTGCCAAGACTGAAGAAGAATCTAATTTCCTTAAGTATGCTAGACATGAAAGGTTATAGCTTCACATCTAGCAAAGGAAATCTCAAAGTCATCCATGGAGATACGGTGATGCTACATGGACGACTGGAGGGGAATCTGTACAGGCTTGTGGAGAAGGTTGTGACAGACGGAGCTACTGTCACTTACCGGGCAAGACGTACAAGACATGCACAGAAGAGACATAGGGCCCAGCAGACATGGCAACCAAAGTGTACAAGAACGCATGGAGGCAGTTCGGAGGTGCACAAGACGGAGCCATTGCGGCCAATTTTAACGACAGCTCAGAGCAAAGAGACCAAGACAGCAAAGCATGTCCCAGGGAAGAAAGTTTCTTTTGCTCCTGAATTAGAGACATATTGGGATCTCTCCAAGACTGGATGGAAGGGAGAGATGCCATCTCAAAGAGTTGCAAAGTAAGCTTTGCATGGCACCCCAGTGAGGGGGTGCCGGGCACTCCAGGCAAGGGGGTGCAAGCATCTCAGTGAAGAGATGCAGACTTTGTTGAATTTGGGCGTGACAAGATTAGCAGCAGTGTGTGCAGTGGATCACCTCACATGGGTTGAGGGGGTGATTTGTTGAATTCACCCCATGTGAAGGGGAAATTGTCTTGTGAACACACCTTGGTTGGTCAACAAGGAAGTAGGCTACCAACCATGTCAAAGAAGGAGGCTGCCGAAGTCAAGCATGGAGGCTACCCAATGGCACTCCCACCTACTCCAAGGTGTATAAAATGGAATGGTGATGGTGAGTTGTAGACAGGGCAAATGGCAAAACACATTGCTGAGAGGAAGGCACAAAACAGAGAGAGCTAGTGAGAGCTATTTTCTGTTTGTCAGAGAGTGTGAGTGAGTGTGTTATATAGAGAGACAGTGAGTTGAGAGTGTGTAATCTCCTCCATTTGTTGATATATAACAACATCGCTCCCGTGGACGTAGGCCGGTTTGCCGAACCACGTTAAAACTCTTGTGTTTTTGCTTGTGAGTGTCCCCTGGTGTGCCCACGATCCGCAACAAAATGGGCAGTTGTAAGTGTGGCCCTCTAAGATTGTGGGAGTGTTGGAATTTCTGAGGCAGATCCAACAGCTAATGGAACAATTAAATAGTGATATTTTAATTATTAGAGTAATTTACACTTTTTACCTTTTATTTAACTCACTCAAAATTTAATTTTAATATTTATTTTTAAATTACAATAATTAATTTTTTAAATTTGAACCAATAAAAGCATTGACTATTATAATTAAAAGTGAAGGGGATAAAGTAAATTTTTTGTGAAAATGCAGAGATGCTATGTTTATTTAACTTAAATTATTGAGTTTTAGGGACTAAACTTTTTTGTCTTTAAAACTAAAAATTTTGTTACAAAAAACATTCGAGGACCAATTCCTACTGCCGCAGCTAAAATGTCAAACATATCCTATTTATAAGAAAAAATCTAGATGTATAGAATGTTTGAAACACAGGATACATATACATTTACGTCTTTCATAATTACAAATAAGAATATTTTTTTATTTCATATCTGTACATTTTATGTTTGGATCTTTATCTACACATAAGCTGCAAGTTGTAGGATGTGTGAGACTCCACTAGAAATGATAGGAGAATTTAATTGAAATGGGGAGTAACAATGGTGACAATGGGTCCTAGGTTTCTAAAAGACACCTCCTCTCATATATTTCTTATCTGTTTGACAAACTGTCTTCTGACTTTGTCGGTTTCTCAGGTGATATTGTTGGACACCTATTTGAATGCATGGCAGAACATGACTGGCTGGCTACTCTCTCTCTCTCTCTCAGCCAACAATGAAGACAGTTTTACCTTTAATCTCTATCTCAATTACATAAAATAATGAACATGTATAAAATAAGGTTAAATTAATATATATTAATATGTATTTAGGAAGGAAAAAAATTAAGTACAGACCTAACTTTTACCTTACTATATAAAGTGGTTATCCCAAAATTTAAACCCATAATCTCAAGTTTATTAAGTTAAAATTTTTACCATTTAACCAATGGTCACTCCTTGTAAAATACCCACCACCCAAAAAAAAAAAAAAAAAAAAAAACTCCTTGTAAAATAATAAAAAATATATATTTTAGGTTTCACTTAACAAGAAAAATAATGGATTAATGTAGAAAGTAACAGCTTAATACATTTAAATATTAATTAATTCTTGTCCAAGTCCATATTTAGTGTGGGATTTGGTAAGCAACTGTACAAATTACTTGTCTTTCATAATAAAGCAAGTCTATAGGTTCATAGTGCAAGATGTGCTATCTCATTAAAAAAATTTATTCTTATAAAAAATATTATAAAACTAATGTTATAATGTTATTTTTAAAAATAAAAATCACCTCCATATATATTTTCTTTTAATACAAAATTCGTGTTGACCCACATTTTTTTTTATCGGCAAAGCAAAATCTTTATTGATGGGAACATACGAAGTATGAAAGAGTACATCAATAAAGAGGAGTTTGAAACTAGAAAAAGCTCCAAACTCCAGTTGGTGAGAGATCAACAACAAGCAAAGAAAGAAAAAAGGTTGCCACAATGAATGAACCATCAGTAGCAGAGCAAAATGGCTGCCACAAACCTCCAGCAGCAGAACAACAATTCACAGGACAACAATTTGTATTGACCCACATTAGTTATCTACAATGTCCAGGTTGAAAATATAAGACAGTACACGACACTTTTATTATGAAAGTACTTATTGAACATAAACTCAAATGGATAAATTTGTTAGGTTAGCTATTCAACTAAATCATAGTGGACAATAATTCCGAAGGCATAATGTTCGTTCATCTAATATAGTGTCAAAGTTAGAGTCATAACGGCATGTCTAGGTGGGGATTTTGGCACCCCAAAGTAGTTGTAGACTTATATGATGACATAAAAGATCTGTATTGTAACTCGAGAAACTAGCTACTGGGCAAATCATATTGGGTTAATTTATATTGGATTAGACTTCTGGATGAGGATGGACCGCTATTTGTTTAAGAAAACCACATCAATATGTACAAAAATTTTATATAATTTTTTCTTTTTTTTGTATATCTTTATTTTATTTCGTTCAGACTTTATGCATCTATTTACTCTACTCCATTAATTTGTATCTCTTTACTGACTTAAAAAATGTAAATATTTATAACATTTTCCATGTTATAACATGCAATAATCGTACAAGACCACTTGGTTTTCCAAAGGCACCAACGATCCACACACACACACAAGACTCAATCACTAGCAATGTGCCAATTTATTTAAAATTGACGCACTAGTGCATATAGTTTTGTTTGCTTCAAAAACATCCAAATAACTAAAGGTGACCCTTTCTTTTCTTTTTCTTTTTCTTTTTCTTTTGTATCTCACATTTGTTTTAAACTTGCGTGCACTACTCGACACATCAATCTGGTCCTTGACAAATTGCCTTACATAACATACACAGAAAAAAATCAAAAAAAGAAAAAGAAAAAGAAAAATAGAGTTGTCATCAAAGTGATCCTATATAGACAGTCCTTTTTGATCTTCAAAGTTGTGAGAGAGAGAGAGTACGTGCAACCTTATTCTATGAAAAGGCTTCTATTATTGGAAGCAAGTGAAACGAAACCCAAAAAACAAAAACAATCACAACCCATAAAGCTCTGGTCAAAGATTCATTTTTATTTCTCTTTTCTGACACCATGATATGGATCTTTTTATATCTTTCATTCATTCATTTAACTATTTATGCTTTTGCTTTACAGCTTTTTTTCCTGTGATGTTTGATGTTTGGCTAATCACCTAGCTTAATCACTGCCTTATATAACTTTAAATTTTAAAATATTTTTAAAACATGAAATAATGGACTTTCTTTTTTCATTGAAAGCTTAGTGTTTTTTTTTTTTTCCTTAAATGACAAACAATCCAATGAAATTCTCAACCGAGAAAAAAAGCAGGAAGAAAGCTAGTCAACAAATAATTACCTAAGAAAACAGAAACCGTGATTTTTATAGTTGAAGGAATGCTGGCCAGCACAGATAACAATTAGTAATGCAAAAGATCAGAGATTAAATATCATAATTTAATTTTAAATAGCATCATACTAATAACAACCTATTGTGCTATTGCTAAGATAATGATAATATTAAAATAGTTAAGATTTCAATAAACTTTTTTGTACAAAGTATTCATTGGACATTTGTTTACAAAATAACATGATGATTGAATTATTGACTACTAATTCATAAAAAAATTTATGTTATTGGAAAGATAGAACAACTTATTATTTATATTATATACTCAATACCGCCTCTTATTCGTGGTAGGACTTTCCTCCATAAGTTGGTCAAATATATGCAAGCATTATTTGATTATTGGGTAGGTGCTGAGTTTCAAACACAAGATCTGTTGTTTGTTGTGATATTAAAGTGAATTGTTCATCTTACATGTTTTTCTACATTGATACAAATTATGAAAATTAATGACACATCAAATGACATGCAAATTTGATAAATATTTGCAATCACAATTCACAACGTTACTATTTAATGTTTGATTGATTTCAAATAGTAAAAAAGTGACTTCCTTTTAAAAATTTAATTATAATAACTGTACCTAAAAAATCTATAGATAAATAGAAAGGAAGTCACTTGAAACTATCGAAGAAAGCAATATTTTTCTTGCCCATTGCATGAACGGTCTTTATTTTAAGAAGATTCAGCAAAGCAAAACTTTTCATAAGTTGGAATAAAATAGTGATTTGATTGTGTGCTATTTTAAGAAAAAGATGATGCAGAGTGTTTAGCCATAGAATTGTTAGAATTCATGGACAAACAAGGCAAAGGCTAAAGGCATTAGTAGACGCGTAATGACACATACTTGAAATAATTTTAGATTTGGTCGAGACATGAAAAACGGCGTCACGATCAATACCCATCGCTTTACCATGGTGTATGAATGGATTTTGGCCAAATTTCACTGTTTAGACCTTCAATTACTCAATTTTGTTGTTTTAAGAAAGATTTGTTTCTTTAATTACTTGGTCTAAACAAATTTGTTTGAGATTAGATATTTTTTCCAGCATGTTTAAATTTCATTATATTTTCAAGATTTGAGTTTAACTCAAATATTTAGATGTTTGGCAAATTTTGTATTTTCTTTGATTTATGCTTGATTAACAAACAATACCTTTTTGATTTATTTCTTTTTGTAATTGGGTCTTTTCTTTCGCTATAAATAGGAGCCGTAAGTCTTAGGGCAAATCAATTTATTATTGAGAACTAATATATTTCAAGAGAATCTCTTTTATTCAAATTCGTAATTGTTCTTTGTGTTTGGTTTTCATCCCTCTAATTCTCTACATCAAAAAGGTCATCTTTCTTTGGCTTCTTTTTTGTTCTAATTTCTTTCAATTTTTTTTTTTCCTTTTTCTTAATTTTTTTTGGAAGCATTGAAAAAGTGGAATCTTCTTTGGGATGAATCAACATTATTTGTTTAGGGTTTGGGATGAAGCATTATTTCATCAGAATTGCTAGAAATTCCCAATTTTTTCTTTAAATTCACATACCATAACATTTTAAGAGAGTTTAGCTTTATATGATTGAATTTTTGATTAATCAAAAATTGACAGACAACATACCATATAAGTTAAATTAGAAGAGACTTTTTAGGATATCAATTTTTTTTTAATTTTTTTTTTATTATTTGTTTTTGAAAGCCAATTTGATGGGATTAGAATTGCTCTGAGCTACCATTTGGATATTATTTCAATACTACTTCAGTTTGCTTTTACGGGTAAGAGAGTTCATAAACGCAAGTACTTTTTACTTTGCATATGTATCAAAGTTATTGGACCTAAATATAAAGGCAACATCGTTTTAGTGCTCTATTAATATATATGTGCACTTAAATTAGACCTATGAGATTAATTTTTTTATTTTTTTAATTTCTGTTCACAAGGATTTTTGGAGTTTTATTTCGACTAATTTCTGGATATATATAATCTCTTCATTTGAAATATATTAAGTAATTATCAGGACTAAATTGTATATGACTTGAAGAGAAATTGTGAAATAAAATTTTTAATCATTGTTTACTCTTAAAGTTCGAATCCATTACTTTTTTAACGAGTTTTGCTACGATTGCTAATTTGGAAATCATCAAGGACAGATGGGGATATGTGATTTCTCTTTTAAAAATGAGTCACAAATTCTGACCAACTAAAACAATGCAAAGCACTCAAGACTCGAAGGCCAATCGCAAGCACTAGTGACAAATGGTGTCATTTGTATTTTATATATATATATATATATATATATTAATGTATGCTCGTCCCTAAAGACACAGTGTATATAAAAATAAGTGAATAAAAAGAAGAAAACAAAAAAATAAAATAAAAAAATAGGGAGGAAAATAAAAAAGGGCAGAAAATAAAATAAATAAATAAAAAAGGAGAAAAGTGAGATCATGGAATCATTCATGAGATTATTTATGGGATCATGGGAGGGTGGGTGAGAAAAGAAAAAAGTAAGAGAAAAAATCAGAAAAATAAAAAAAATGTACACGTAGGATACATCACAACTGTTGTTTTGTAATTTGAACAGATTTGAGCCGTCCAAATATCTACTACACAAAAATATATTAAAGATTCTCAAGAAATGGGATACAATCCTTCCGCTTGAGGCTTAGCCCACACATATGAGAGACATCAAATAGGCTACCGTTTTCCCCCTAAAGACACAGTGTATATAAAAATAAGTGAATAAAAAGAAGAAAACAAAAAAATAAAATAAAAAAATAGGGAGGAAAATAAAAAAGGGCAGAAAATAAAATAAATAAATAAAAAAGGAGAAAAGTGAGATCATGGAATCATTCATGAGATTATTTATGGGATCATGGGAGGGTGGGTGAGAAAAGAAAAAAGTAAGAGAAAAAATAAAAAATAAAAAAAAATGTACACGTAGGATACATCACAACTGTTGTTTTGTAATTTGAACAGATTTGAGTCATCCAAATATCTTAGTAGGACAAAAATATATTGAAGATTCTCAAGAAATGGGATACAATCCTTCCGCTTGAGGCTTAGCCCACACATATGAGAGACATCAAATAGGCCACCGTTTTCCCTATAATTCAGAGTGGATTCCGTGATTGAGTCCTTGTATTGAATGGGCATGCTCCATCCAGCAAATGGCACCATCTTGCCACCATTTGAGACATGGAAATCATACAGAACTGTCTTCTTGAGTTCAGCTTTTGTGGCAAAGCATCGTCGTGTTACGACCTTATTAGCTTGAGCAAGTTGGCAAGTGATTGATTGCCCAAGTTGCCACAAACCCCCTCTCATCTTCTTGTAAATATATCTAATTGAAATTCATCAAAATAAGGATTAGAACAAACAAATGATCACATTAGTATTCTGTTAAAACTCAAATCAAATCTGACAATCCACAAATAGATAGCTCAAACCAAACGCAGAGTGAATTCGTGGGCACATAAAAGAATTTTTTATTTTATATTTTTAAAAAAATGAGGGGTCTTTAGACATCACAATGAAAAATAGTACATTGAGATTTACATTACATTACATTTTCATGTATAAGGACAATGTTTTTGACACAATACAACCTTGACAATCAACGTACACAAAATACATCAAAATCATATTCTACTACATGTCATATGATTCTCATTGAAGATCCAATTCTGAATCTTAACAAATTTCCAGGACATTACAGACTAATAATTTAGTGATTCAGATCAATGAAAATACGAATTCATATTGGCACAACAATATTTTCATTGATACAAAATGCCATCAAGAACAGAGCCAGCTGAATTGCAAACTCGTGCAAAATCTCACTAAAATTAATGGGTTTCAAGAATCAAGCAATACACAAGGTAAAAACTAGTGACCAAAAATCAATCTTGAATTGGGTATCAACAAATTCATCAAAATATCATAACAAAACATACACAAAAGTAGATCTCAGTGGAGCAAGACATTTGCTTTTTTAGATGGTTTATAAACACAAGTTACAAAAGAGATAAATCTATAAGCAACTTTGATGTTAAATCAGACAACAATTACAATCAATAGCAAAGATACGTGGAGCACATTCAGAAAAAGATTAAATGAAGCAATTTTATTGACGCAAAGGTGTTTGATGAAAAAACCCAACTGAAAAAATTAATGGGTTAATATGCCTAATTGAATCAAGAGATAAACCAATACATCAAATTTCTAAAGCATAACGACACCATTGATCTTAAAACAACCAAAATGAAAAGGAAGAAACTGTAATGCCTTTATTACTACCAAAAGCAAAATAGAGTTAAAATTGATAGCAAAACTGATAGTAAAACAGGTTTAATATGCCTGATTGCTAACTATTACATAAGTATATCTCATTTGCTTTTTTAGATGGTTTATAAACACAAGTTACAAAAGAGATAAATCTATAAGCAACTTTGATGTTAAATCAAACAACAATCACAATCTCAATAGCAAAGAAAGATATGTAGAACCCGTTCAGAAAAAAGATTAAATGAAGCAATTTTATTGACGCAAAAGTGTTTGATGAAAAAACCCAACTGAAAAAATTAATGGGTTAATATGCCTAATTGAATCAAGAGATAAACCAACACATCAATTTTCTAAAGCAGAACAACACCATTGATCTTAAAACAACCAAAATGAAAAGGAAGAAACTGCAATGTCTTTATCACTATTCTCCAAAAGCAAAACAGAGTTAAAATTGATAGCAAAACATGTTTAATATGCTTGATTGCTACCTATTACAAAATACTACAACAAAAAGCACAAATGGCGACTAAAAAAAAAATTTTCGTCGCTGAAAGTAGCACTTTCGGCAATTAAAATGGAATTAGTGACTTTTGGCGACTAAAACAATTTAGTAGCCAAATGTAAAGTTATTGGCGACTAAAAATCAATTTAGTCGCCGATTATATGGTTTTTAGCAACTAAAGGTTTTTTAGTACCCAAAAGTGACAATTTTTGGCGACTAAAATAATTTAGTAGCCAAAAGTGACGGTTTTGGCGACTAAAAAACAGTTTGGTCGCCGATTATACGTGTTTTGGCGACTAAAAACAGTTTGGTCACTGAAAGTGAAGCTTTTTGGCTACTAAAAAAAATTTAGTAGCTAAAAACAGGCAATTGGCGACTAAAATTCAGTTTAGTAGACAAAATGGGATGTTTTTGGCGACTAAAAACAGGTTTAGTCGCCAAAACTAGTTATTTTTAGGCGAAACTTATTTTTTTAGCGACTAAAAAATAATTAGTAACCCAAAATTATAGAATTGGCGACTAAATAATGGATTTAGTAGCCAAAAGTGGCCTCAATTTTTTTTAGTAAATAATTTATTTTTTACATAAATTATATTAAATAAAAATAATTATTTTTATATATATAGTTTTGTATTAATACCGGTCAATATATTATATAAATAATAAATGTTGCATTTATATTCATGTGATGTTGTACTGGCATAGTGGGGAGAGTGTGTTGCTAAAGGTTTAGAATGTGGGAGGTTGGTGGTTTCACTACAAGAAAAAGCACCTTTATTTTTAATCGCCAAAAGTCTATTTTTAGTCGCCCGTTTGTCGCGTATACATGGTCGGCGGAGGTATTGGCGACTAAAATTTTTTTAGTCGGCAAAAAATAGCTCTTTAGCGACCAACGATTTAGTCGCCAATAGTGATTTACACTTTTTAAAATCACACATTTAGCGACTAATCTTTTAGTTGCCAATAGTCCATGAATCGCCGACTAAACCGTTTAGTCGCCCAAAATAAACACTTTTGGCGACTAAATTTAGTCGCCAAAGGTGCTTCCGTGAAAAAAAAAAAAAAACCCAACTTTTTGCTTTTTCTAAGATTCGAAAAAGCCAACCTCTCCCACATTCTAAGCCTTTAGAGGCACACTCTCTCCACTATGCCACTACAACATCACATGAATATATATGCAACATATATTATTTATATACTATATTGACCCGTATTAATATCTAGCTATATATATAAATAATTATTTTTATTCAATATAATTTATGTAAAAAATAAATTATTTACTAAAAAAAAATTAGATCACTTTTGGCGACTAAATCTATTTTTTAGTCGCCAGTTGTATAGTTTTAGCTACTAATTATATTTTAGTCGCTAAAAGAATTCATTCCCGCCGAAAAACCTCCACTTTTGGCGACTAAACTGAAATTTAGTCGCCAAAACCTCTACTTTGGGCGACTAAACTTCATTTTAGTCAGCAATTCTTGACTTTTAGCTACTAAATTTTTTTTAGTAGCCAAAAAGCTTCACTTTTGGCTACGAAATTGATTTTTGTCGGAAAAACCTCTACTTTGGGCGACTAAACTATTTTTTAGTCGCCAAAACCTATACTTTTGGCTACTAAATGTTTTTAGTCGCCAAAAACCTTCTCTTTTGGCTGCTAAAATTTTTTTAGTCGCTAAAACCCCTATATTCGGCGACTAAACTGAGTTTTAGTCGCTAAAACCCCTACATTTGGCTACTAAACTGTTTTCACTTTTGGCGACTAATTCCATTTTAGTCGCCAATTCTGCTACTTTCAGCAACGAAAAATCCATTTTTAGTCGCGAAATCTACTT
The DNA here is from genome assembly GCF_004153795.1 of Camellia sinensis. Taxonomy (NCBI): domain Eukaryota; kingdom Viridiplantae; phylum Streptophyta; class Magnoliopsida; order Ericales; family Theaceae; genus Camellia; species Camellia sinensis. The sequence continues at coordinate 1,369,539 of NW_021024985.1, read as the reverse complement.
TTTCTTGTAGTGGGATTTGTTTCGTACATTCCCTCGTGTCTTGATTATGGATTGCACATATAAGAGGAATAGATATCGATTTCCTTTTCTTGAAATTATGGGAGTGACATTAACTCATATGACATTCTCTGCGGCTTTCGCATACTTGCAAACTGAGCGGGTTGATAATTATGCATGGGCGTTACAAACATTTCACGATCTTATGGACAATAGTGTTTTACTTGATGTCATTGTCACAGACAGAGAGCTTGCCTTGATGAATGCCATTGACAACACCTTTTCCGAATGCTCGACATTTGTTATTTTTTTTTAGTAGCCAAAAAGCTTCACTTTTTGCTACGAAATTGATTTTTGTCGGTAAAACACGTATAATCGGCGACCAAACTATTTTTTAGTCGCCAAAACCTATACTTTTGGCTACTAAATGTTTTTAGTCGCCAAAAACCTTCTCTTTTGGCTACTAAACTTTTTTTAGTCGCTAAAACCCCTATATTCGGCGACTTAACTAAGTTTTAGTCGCTAAAACCCCTACATTTGGCTTCTAAACCGTTTTAGCCTCCGTTTGGGAAGTGGGTTGGCTTTTTGGCTTTTTGACTTTTTGGCTATTTTAGCCTGGGCTATTTTAGCCTGGTTTGGGAAGGGCTTTTTGGCTTTTTGGCTTTTTGGCTTTTTGGCCTTTTTGACTTTTTTTGTGAGAGAGGATTGTAATGATTATGGGTTGGATTTGATGTTTTGTTTTTTGTGGCTAAAATAGCCTATTTTGTTTTTTATGGCTATTTTAGCCAAAAAAAGCCTGGGCTTTTCCTTCCCAAACAGAGGTGCCAATTCTGTTACTTTCAGCGACGAAAAATCCATTTTTAGTCGGGAAATCTGCTTTTTCTTGTAGTGTTCGAAACTTGGCAACAGCAGAGGGTAATTTTTTTTTTTTTTTTTCTGAAATATGCTTTTGGCGACTAAAATGTGTTGTCGCCAAAAGATTGACTATTGGCGACGAAAAGCTTAGTCGGCAAATGTATAAATAAATAAAAAAATAATTCACTATTGGCGACTAAAAGATTAGTCGCTAGATGTATAATTTTCAAAAATGCAATTGACTATTGGCGACAAAAGCTTTGGTCGCTGAAGACCTATTTTTTGCCGACTAAAACATTTTTAGTCGCCAATACCTTCGGCGACCATGTATTCGCGACAAAACCGGCGACTAAAATATTTAGTCGGGGAAAGCAAAAAGTTAACTTTTGGCGACAAAAAAAGGACTTTTGGCGACTTAAAATTTAGTCGCCAAAGGTGCTTTTTCTTGTAGTGAAAGTAGATCTCATTTGCTCTTTTAGATGGTTTATAAACACAAGTTACAAAAGAGATAAATCTATAAAAAACTTTGATGTTAAATCAGACAACAATCAAAATCTTAATAATCAAGAAAGATACGTAGAACCCATTCAGAAAAAAAGATTAAATGAAGCAATTTTATTGACGCAAAGGTGTTTGATAAAAAAATCCAACTAAAAAAAATTAATGGGTTAATACGCCTGATTGAATCAAGAGATAAACCAACACGTCAATTTTCTAAAGCAGAACAACACCACTAATCCTAAAACAACCAAAATGAAAATGAAGAAACTGCAATGCCTTTATCACTATTCTCCCAAAGCAAAACAAAGTTAAAAACTGATAACAAAACAGGTTTAATATGCCTGATTGCTAACTATTACAATTTCATACTGAGTTAAAACTGTACCATTAGCCAAAAACAAGCCTAGCCATACCCAACACAGTCAAAAACAAAAATAGCCATAATTAACAGCCAAGTTCGAAGGGTTGTAATGGAAGAAGGAGAAGAGAAACAACATAATCAATAGCGACTGGAAAAAAAAAATACTGAAATTATTAACCAAGTGCGAGTTCGAAGGGAGTAGCGTCGGTACTGAAACAACATAATCAACAGGTTGGAAATCAGGAATTTTCTTTCTGGGTAATTAGGCAGTTAGGAATTTACCTATGCAAACAGATTGGTTTGGGACAGGAAATTTTTTCTAGGTAATTAAGCAGTCAGGAAATTACCTATGCAAACAGATTGGTTTAGGACAATGAAGTTATCATAAAGAATAGGTTTAGCACACAGATTGCAAAGATCTATGTATGAATTGTCACAAATTTTACTCAATAACACTATTACAGTGAGCAAGAAATTGGGTACCGAAGTTATCAATTGAATTTTGTAAAATTACTCGGGCGAAAGAACAAAGTTCTCGGTGCTTCAATGGGTATAATTAATTGTAAATATTAAAACAAACACAGCCATAAAAACAAACACAAAGAGAGAAGTGGAGAGGCTTCAATCTTACCTTGCGAGGGTGGGTGTCGATGCTGAACAACAAAACAAACAATCAAAACAACAATCAGCTAAAAACAGTTTTTAGAAAATTCTACCTTCTTATTTTCTGTGTTTTTTTTGTTTTTAATGATTTTTTTAATATTTTAAGCAATTTTTTTAATTTTTAGATATACCTAACATAAATATACCTAAAAAGTAAAAAAATTGTGAAAAAAACATTTTAAAAATTCACTAAATACCAAGGAGGACAGGAAATATGGGGTTTGGGTTTGGGTCTCTGGTGATAGCAGTGGTCATTGCAAGGAGAGGTGCGTTTTTCCTATTTGTTGATCTTCCTCTTTAGTGGTAAGCGACGTCAAGAGAGAGAGAGAGAGAGAGAGAGAGAGAGAAATGATTATACAGTGTTTTTGCGATCGGAGGAGTATCGGATAATCGTAGGTGATCGGCGATGGTTGTGGGTACCGATTGGTAAAGGATGAAGCAAGGGAAAGGTAAGAATAGTGGCTTCCATTGTCACTTTTATTTCTTCTACTTCTGTCGATGATCGTAGAGATCAGGTTCTTTTGATTTTGAAGAAAGAACGTGTAGAGAGTGTTTGGGCAGACGTGGGGGGGAGAGAGAGAGAGAGACAGAGAGAGCACAAAGAGTGTTTGGGCAGAAAAAAATTGATCTCAACCATTAGATATTGATTAAGAATCATCACAGTTATTGAAATGAAATGTGTATCTGATACATTTTGATATATTTTCAAAAATAGTCTTGCTTTATTATATAGATATATATATTTTTTTTTTGTTACCAAAAAAATATATATATGTATAAAATACAAAATATCTAATTTACTTTTTATGTAATTTTGTGATGATCATATAATAAAATAGTCTCTCATCCACAAGGGAACAGATCAGCTCGTGGACATGAATTGGGCCAAATAAAAAACATGAAAGCCCACAAAATCTATTCAAAGTCTTGTTCCAAGCCCAAACCCAAGCCCTTCATTTGGTTACAAGTTGGGTCTATTTTTTAGTATAGTGGTGCTAGGACCCCAGCACCCCAGTAGGCAAAAATAATTTTTTTTTTTTTTTTCCTTTTCCTTCCAATCACGTGGCACTGGGGGTCACTGGGGGTCGGTTTTATTGGGGTCTGTCGCATTTTTCTTTTTAGTATAGCTTGCTTTATTTGTGCATTAAAAAAACGTAAAAAAACTAAATAAATGAATAAAACATGCATTTGTTAACTCATTTCAATTTCATGTTCTAATTGTATTTTATATTGTAAAGAATTTTAAAATAAAAAAGAATCAGCTTAAAAAATCAAATACGTTTTGAATCATTCAGCAACAATACCAAATGCATCGAATGCCATTTTTGTTTTGAAGAAAATTGAAAAAGATATATACATTCTAAGTACCTTGCATGTATCTATCTTTATGAAAATAAATATGATAAAATCATAATAATTGTTAAATATAACAAATTCATAGATTTAATATCTTCATGAATGATCTCCATACATAGATCTAAAATTTAAATGAAACCGATCATGACAAGTGATAGAACCACGTGAAATGCTTATTCATTTTTTTCCTTCTCACGTGTTTTTTTTTCTTTTTCCTTTTTTTTTTTTTTTTTCCCGTTTCTTCACAAATTCAAGAGCCAAAATATTGTTTTCATGGTCTACATACTTACGCTGTGTTTGGTTGAGGGAATTTAGAAAGAGAAAGAGAAAAGGTGTGTAAAACTAGGTGAAATGTAAGTATATTTTATTCACATTTTACCCACTATTTCAATTTCCCTTTCTAAATTTTTCTTCAAATCCCTCAATAAAACACAACATTAGTGAAGCATCCAGTGTAGTTTCCTACCCAAAAGAAACAAATATAGATTTGGCATTTCACAAGAACTAGTGGATTCCACAGAGCGACCATTCCAATCACTTAACAAAAAAAAAAAAAAGAAAAAAACTACAACAACTACTATGCCCTTGATGGTTTTATAGATAATTCTAATCTCATTCACAAAAAATAAAATGAAATAAAAGTAAAAAATATATATATATATATATACACACGAAGTGGTAACAATCAATTTGAATCATACAATTACTTTCAAATTAGGATAAACTGCATCGAGGGTTCTTAAAATATGCATTTTATCACTTTCGACCTCTAAATTTCAATTCGTTGATTTAATCCTTAAAATATATAATTCAAATTAAATTAGTCTAATTTCAAGCAAACTTTCTATATCGTTAATAAATTGTTCATGAAATATATCTACAGCCTCCAAAGTATGTGTCACTTTAGTTCTTAAAGTTTTAAATTTGTCAGTTTGATTCTTAAATACTTGATAAAGAAAACAAAATATAACCTTATAATGATGAGGAGCGAAATTGACAAATTAATTTTTTCGAACCAAAGTGACACATAATGCATATTTTAAGGCCAAAGTGACGCAAAACAATTTAGAATATGGTCTCTAAAGGGTATTCCGTCTAAAAGTCCAAATTTCAATTTTGTTTACCCAAAGATTCAGGCGTTGAAACAGACTAAAATAGCCTTCCGTATATATATCATATACACCATGGTTCCAACCCTCTCACTCACTCCCTACTGGAGTCGTTTGTCAGAACTCCCTACTCAAACAGGTAGTCCACTGGAGTTAAGAAGCAGCTAATCCTCCCCGACTAGTACAATATTGTCCACTTTAGACAAAAATCAACAATTAATCCGTCACGACTTTGAAAGGCCTCATGCTGATTTAAGAGAGTTAGTCAACTTATGTAGTAGAACTGTGATATCTCACAGAGTAATGTGAGATAGTGCACTCACAATTTTTTATCTAAACAAGCGAAACGTAAACTTGGAAACTTTTAAAAAATAACTTGACAAAACTGAAATTGAAAAATCAAATGATACACAACACAAACTTAAAAAGCGTGTAATTTATCTTTCAAATTATAACATGCATTCGAATCCAATCAGTACACCCTTTTACAATTCAATCTCTAAAAGTAGAGACACAATGAGACACATATGTTTGTGCCTGTTTTTACTTTTTGGCTGACCTCTGAATGTGTCTAATGCATGCTCGTGACTTATTGTAAAGATCAGAGCCGGCCCGAGGCGACAAACGTGGTCTTCTCAAACTTCTAAATTTGAATAAAATTTAAGTGCCACAATTAAAGGTATGTTGTGTTATTTAAAATTGCTTCAATATTAACAAAATTCATTTATTTTAATATTATTGTATGGTGTCATTTCGATTCATATTCATTTGTTTTGTCTTTGACTCATTAATTTCATGTTTAAAATTTTTACTTTTGCCCCAAATTAAAATTTTGGGTAAATTATTAGCATATTCTAATATAGGTGGATTTAAGTCCTATCAATTTATCGTTGTCTTATCAGAATAGTCACAAAAACAAAAACAAAAAATAAAAATAAAAATAAAAAGGTGACAATTTTCTGAATTTGTCACTAAAACCTAATAATTAATGACGTTTTTATATGAATTTTTTTTAAACTGTCAGTAAAACTTACTATTAGTGACGTTTTTTATGATGATTTTTTTAAACTATGGCTGAAAATTAATAATTAATAACTTTTTTTTTTATCAATGTTGGATGAAAAACACCACTTATAATTATCACAATACTTATTGGAGAATAAATCGATCTATTGGGACCTACATGTAAGTCCTCCAATAATTTTAGCTCTTGTAACATTTTTTTTTGAACAAAGCTCTTATAACATTGATAGGCCAAAAACATAATTTAAGTTTACAATTTAAATTAAAGGCCCCTTGTAAATTATGAATGCTTAATTAGTAATCTTGTATCTAAAAATACAATAAGAGTAACATTTTAATTAATATTTTGTCCGTTTGATTTTTATTTTGTATTATAAATTTATATTTTATTTAATATGTTTCATACATTGGGTGGCGGTTTTTTTTTTTTTATTTATATGTTGATTTTGTTAAAAAATAAAGTGCAAGACCCTTTTTTTTATTATTATCTTTTTTTAGTTCTTGTGATAATTTTTAATGTCTTTATCTATAAATTTTTTTTTAATAATTTAGTTAGTACATAATTTTATTGATTATATATGTAGTGGGTATTAAGAAATAAAAAAAGTGTACCTACTTATTGTTTTATCTAAACACTTTTTTTTTTTTGTAATTATATATTAATAAACGGTCCGATTTCATAATTTCACTTAGACTTTCGTATAATTCAGATCCAACCCTAGTATTGAAAAATAAGATCCAAAATTTTAAGTTTGAACCTTATTAAAAGTTTGTTCAGTCATTAATTTCAAAATTTCAAGAATTACTTTTTAACTTTCTAGATATGAAGTGACTTGGGCCCACTTAAAGTAGACTGGGGTGGGAGATGTCTTGAATTATTTACAATAAAAATAAATAAATAAAACCCTTTTGTGTTAATCAACCTAACCCATATAGTTTTACCACCACCTTTAGTCTTTCATAACAACCACACACTTCAAGAAACGAAAAAAAAAAAAACATTTTTCCGCGTCACACTTTTACCTTTATCTAAACGCACTATAAAAACTTACAATAAACATGCTTAATCACTCCATTGACACTTATAAACCATATCTTTCTCCAAGTTACTGCCAATCACACCTTATCTTAGTTGTTTCCCAAGTGAGGCCCCTTTTTATGTGTTTGGATTTGGACATGAATTTGAAGACTAAAGAAATAGAAGGAAAAAAATTAGTTTACCTTTCGTTTACATTGTTTATATATATATATATATATATATTTAATTTCTACTCGAATTCACGATTTAAATATAATTTTATTCTTAGAAATTTGTAATACCTAATCAAGATTTGTAAGATTCAAAAATAGAGAAATAAACTAGAATTGTAAATTATGGGCACACATACGAATGCAAGATTCATATGGTTTGTCCCAAAATTAGATCTACTTTCATGGTCATTATAATTTTATTATGATTAAAAGACATAGATCACAAGCATAGAAAAACAAAATACAATTAAATTCACATTTTGGGTGATTAATGTTCAATAGAAAAGCACTTTGTATCCGATTGCACCACGAGCATATTCCTCCCTGATTATGGAATTGAAATCCATGCAAAATCCATTTCCAAATGCTCTTTGATTTGGCATAATTTCCAACAAAATGACCCCATCAAACAAATGTCTTGTAGAAAAAAATGGAGAAAGTTTGGATGCGACGACAAGATCATGAATGAAATGAGCCACTATCAAACACCTTTATAAAGTCTCATTAGTAGTTTGACTATTAATAGTTTTTTTCTTTTTTTATGATGACTTCACTAATTTGAAAACAAATGCAGGCCACAATAAATAAATAAATAAAATAAAGTAAAAAATGTGCAAATATTGGATATCAAATACTTGGAAAATTTTGAAAATAAATGTCCAATGTCCCCCAACAACTCACTTTCTTTTTACTCTGGACCATTTTGAAAACTTACACTAATGTTTTATCCTTCCTAAAGTCAAATATATATACTATAATATTAATGGAAACTCTGTCAGCATCACATTAAGCTATAGGTTGTGCACCAGAGGATGAACAATAATTAATCAACTCAGCTGTTTAGAAAACTGCTAAATCTCATTGTGTATGCCTCCATTTGTTCAATTAAACCCAGGGCTTGTTTATCATTTTAGTCTGTTTTACTCTATATAAAGTTTCTAATATATGTTCATGTAATCTAATAAAAACGATTATATAAATCAATAATTGTTGAAATCTAATTTGAATGTTTGGTTGTATGATTTAAGTTTTTCAAATTACAAAACTAATTTTTTTCCTCCATCAAATTAGGCTTCTTGCTTTGTACAGTCGTTTTCAATTGGATTATATGAACATGAATTGTATACTTTAAAGATTAAATTCACGAAATTAATAATTTAAGAATGACATAAGAAAAATGATGATAGTTTAAGGGATACAAGTGAATTTAACCCTTACTCTTCACATGATCCCTTCATTTCTTCTTCTTCTTCTTCTTCTTCTTCTTCTTCTTCTTCTTCTTCTTTTTTTCTTTCTTTTTTTTTTTTTTTTTTTGGACAGGGGGTTGGTTTAATTACCAGCTAGTTTTGTTAAGTGGATTTAAATACTTATAAGTCATATTAACTTTTTGAATGCACCAATCAATCGTACATTACTAATGTTGTCCTCATTAAATACGTATCAAGTTCTTTCATCTTTTCTCCTCTCTCTCTCTCTCTCTCTCTCTCTCAAAAAGCTTCGCACTACCACTATTCACCGCTACCATCGCCGATCACCACCGTCATCACTGTCCACTTGTCATCACCACCAGCACCGTCAGCTTCTACATACTATTGCCTTCATTGTTGTCCATTGGCTACCATCACTAGTATATACACTACACTATCATGTATATGTATGTGTGTGTATCAATGGATCTCCATCAATTTGTTTGTGAAAATCTAGTTAAACCCGATTTGTTGTTTGGAAAATCTAAATATTAGTAAATAAATTTATAGTGATAAATTTATTAGTCTTACTTTTTGTGTGTTCAAGTGTGTAGATGTGTTTCAGTGAATGAATAATGAGTGTATGTATGTGAGTGTGGGTGTGAGTGTAAGAATGAGAGGGAGTAATTGATTAAGTGGTGTGAAAAAATTTAATGAATGTTATCAGTGATAAATTTATCATAGATATTTTATCTCATTTGTCTTGTGTTCTCTTTCTCTTGTTACTATCAGATTTGAAATGATGGTGATAGTAGTGATGTAGTGGAGAACAAAATTATTTTTGTCGAAAAAAATGATCGAATAATTGTCTAAAAACATTGTCACAAAAATATTGCAAGCGGCTAGATATGGCCGGTCGAAGACGGCAGCAAGAGATGGTTTCTGGTCGGAGGAAGGTGGAGTCATGGTAGTATTGATAAGTGTAATGATTGAGACCCCTACCTTCACAAGACCCTCATAAATCTGAACCACTCATGATTTAGATCTCACACATATATGAGTAAACCCCATACATAAATGGAGGGTCAGGATCACTTTGACGGTGTGGGGATCATCCCCAAAAGGGGTCCCAAACATTTTCCTATTGATAATTGGGGATGAAGAAGCGAGTGATAGGCATTTTAAGAATATTGATTGATAATAAATAAATAAATAAATAAATAAATTTGATAATAATAAGACTTAAAACATAAATGAGTTTGGTCAGTAGGGTCGACTTCTAAGTGGCTTTATTTATTTATTTATTTTCATTATTATTAAGGTTTCATTTGAGATGAACTTTTTTAGTTTGACTTTTTGGTTATTTTAACCCGGCTAAAAAAGTTCCGTTTTAGATAAACTTTTAGCTTTTTTTTATAATTTTATGAGAAAAAAAAGTGAAATAATTATAATTTGAATTTGACATTTTATTTTATTAACCTTTTAGTCTAATTTATTTTTTAGTGAACTAAATTAGCCGCAAGCATCTTATCAAACGGGCCCAAGGTTGAAGTTAGCTGGACCAAGCTAGTGCAAGTTGGACTACTATGTGCATGAAACTGGGCCTGGCTTAATTGTACTAGGCATGGGCCACAACTTAAGAAACCAGCTCAATTGAATGGCCGGCCCAAGTCAGAAGATAATGGCCCAGGCATGTAGAAGCATAAGCTTTACGCGGACGGGGATCGTTGGATTACGGCCGAACAAGGAGCAACTTGCAAGTATCTTAGATATTTGAACTTGAGAAATACTACAGTATATATAATCAAAGTTATTTATTATTTTGTCACTTAGAATAAAATAAATTTTCAAAAAAATAATTTATTAATTTTATTTAAATTATTTATATATATACACATAAAATAAAATTTAATAAAATATGTCGAAATTCGTATGATAGTTCTCTTTATATTTATATTACTGTGCTGCTACTATTTGCAAATCCCAACATAATCCTGGTTGGAATGGGTAGGCCTACCAGCACTGCTGGGCACCCCAGTGGGGTGACCCCCTGCACCCCACCTCCACGTAGGGGGGCTGTAAGTGCAAGCCTTTAAAAAAAAAAAAAAAATTCCGCACGAATGAAAAAATAGTGAGGGTAGTGGGGTCTGAAGGATTATTCGTAGGCCTACTATGCCGAAATAGAATTATTCACTCTTTTTGAAATGTCCCGTGTGTTTGATCGATGATATTTTGTAATTTATTAATTTTTATTTTTATTTTTATTTTTTAAATCATATAAATGCATAGATTTTGTTGTTGTTGTTTTTCTTTTATATATATATATATATATATATATTTGTTTTTTTGATAATTATATGTTTGAGTCAGTTTATATGTATATCGAATAATCAAAAAGTCCTGTAATTAACAGTTAGGAAAATCTTCAATCTCTTATGCTGTGTTTGGTTGGGGGATTTGGAGAGTGATTTGGAAAGAGAAATGGAAAAGTTAGGTGAAATGTGAATAAAACATGTCTATATTTTACCTAGTTTCACATACCTTTTCCCTTTTTCTTTCCAAATCCCTCCTCAAATCTCTCAACCAAACACAACATTAAGGTAACTTAAGTTCGAGATCTTAAATTTTATTTTTAAATTTTCATCACTGAGCCATCTCCTTAGCCGTTGTTATCAACTGGAGATACTGCCAACGTTATATTTGGAAAAAAAATTGGATAATCATGCCAAAACATGGCTATAATTGTCCACTATTTGCACCATGCCTAACATATCTCTCACCAATTATTTTTGAATAATATTAAGAATTATGAAAAAAATATCATGAAATACTTTATAAATATTTTTATCCTTTGATTAGTGTATAGTGTTTTATTATATGTGCAATCAAATAGTGGAAAATCTTTCATGGTTATTGATGATACAGCGAGTTCCAGACGGAACGGGTCAGTTTGATCCACACTTCCCAAACTGGTGCCCGAGATGCCAAGCTCACGGAGAGACCTGCACAAGAGTTCAACGGGGAACGGGGAGTCCCCCAGCGAACCCTCCAACGAGCAAGTTAGAAAGAGAGAGATGGAACATAGAGGAAGATTAGTGATAGAGAAGCTTAACCTTTGCCTTGTCTTCGAAACCTGCTTATATCCTCTACTAATCATTTCCTTGTCCCTTCTGACCTGTTACGTTGGCCGAAAGTCTATGTTCTAGCTTGCCTTGTTCATGGTGAGGCCGTTCTGTTCCGACGGGGAGAGGTTATCGCAATAAATGCTGTAAGGAACCTCATTAATGGTTGATGTGTGGTGCAATAACTTTACAGGATTTTTGTCTGCTGATGTGGCTGGCTCTTTACTTGCCAAGTGTTTAGATGTCATTGGTGCTTGGTGTGACGTTGAGCTTCAAGAATATTGAGAATCATGGATTGGGCCTTAAGTAGTGGGCCATGTCTTTTATGGGCCCACCCATGTCAATAGTCCCCCATTCCCAAGTGCAGCTTCAGACCAACGAAGGGAATAGTAAAAAAGATAGAGGTTATGAGATGTCGATTGGAGAGGAAACCGACCGGGAGGGCCGACCGCAAAGGGTGACCAAGTGGACGGACCGATTGCGAAGAGGGTCGACCGCGAAGGGTGGCCGAGTGAACGGACCGATCGTGGGGAGGGCCGACTACGAAGGGTGGCCTAGTGGACGGACCGATCGTGGGAAGGGCCGACCGTGAAGGGTGGCCGAGTGGACAGACCGATCGTGGGGAGGGCCGACCGTAGAGGGTAGCTGAGTGAGAAGGGGAAATAGCAGTGCGCGGGGCTTGAGAAGGGGCGGGTCACGCGGTGAAGTGAAGTAGAATGGACAGGAAAAGGGAACGGAGTAGTGGATCGTGGCCGTACATGTGGCAAAATCCTTTAATGGGGGAGGTGACGCGTTAGTAAGAAGTGAAGAGACATGGTGATACAGGGTAGTGAAAAGGTCGGGGCAGGAGTTTTTCGAAAATTTTTCAAACTGTCGAAATTGAATCTTGACCCTTGGAATATAGGCAACCCATGGGCTTTTGGGATTGTTCACTTTACCTACCTTTTTGCAAGAAACCAACACGTCCCAGTAGTAAGCTTATATTTTTCCAGTGATACGCCTCTGTAACACTTTGTGGACTTTCTTGTGCCCGCATCCAATGCAATTCGCAGACACGCAGGAGAAATGGCCTAAGAAGAAATGCCAGCAGCAAGGCTGGATTCGTTAGGTGACGATGATGCAGTGGAATTGGCAGAACAGTACTAGACGGAGCGAAGGGAGGAGGGGGGAGTCGCACCAAGAGCGCGGGCTCGCCCGACTACGATGATCGCGGCCGCTAGGCCAATTAGCCAGGTGGAGCGGATCACTGGCACATGAAGGCAGATAGATCTATATTTACAGCGGCAAAGTTGGAGAAGGTGCGAGGGAAGTATCAGATACCCGTGGAGATAGAGTTAAAATTGCCGACGTTAAATGAGAGGCCATCCAACGCCCGACCGGGGGAGTTTGCCCTCTACAAAGAGGCGTTAAAAGGGGGGGTTGAGGTTGCCGCTCCCCCAGATAGTAGTGGACATGCTAAATCGGCTGGAGGCGGCTCCGGGTCAACTGATGCCCAACGCGTGGAAAATTTTATTGGCCTGCACAAGTGCATAGCCGCGGGTGAACGAGGGAGCTGCAATGACGGTGGATGAGTTTTTTGCATGCTGCAAGGCTTCGGGCTAGCAAGAAACTTGGATCACTTTACAGGCGGCGGCAGGGAAGGGTCTGGTGGCGGGGTTGCCGTCGTCAGTGAAGGGGTGGAGACCACGGTGGTTTTACGTGTCAGCCAACGGGGGAGTGAGAGTGCGCATAGTATGGAAGGTGCCAACCAAGTCAGTGGAGCCAAGGTTGGAGGTGGAGGCAGAGGAGAGGGTAAAAAAGGTGAAGGCATGGAAGGAGAAGGAGGGCGCCACGTGGGGACGACCTTGTTCAGCCCTCAGCTTTGTTTGCCTCAAGGTTGGGGCCGCAGCCGATCGGTGGGGACCTTGTGCCTGCGAAATTGGAGGCGATGAGGAAAATAAAAGAGGCAGAGGATAGAGTGACCTTCGCCAAGGCTGATCAATACAAAGAGGTGAAGTTAGGCCGTTCACCTAAACCAGTCGTGAGGGAGCGAGTCCGACCGTGCCCCAAGCCGTTGCGGGATAAGGACTTGGGCGGTTTTGAGCCACTACCACCTCTAGCGGACCCACTGAAGGAAAAAGGGCAAAAAGGAGGTGGAGGCTGTACTAAACAAGAAGAAGAAGAAGAAGAAGAAGAGGGTAGGAAAAGAGGAGGAGGAGCCGGCGTTGAAGAGGATGAAGGAGGGAATGGCAGAGGTGACCTCCGAGGTGGGGTTGGAGAGTGCCATGGGCTCTGGAACACAAGTGAAAAGTGGGGCAGCTGGGCCTGAGCAGGGAACGGAGCAACCGCCTAAAAGGACTCCTATGCCTCAAGGAGAAGGAGGGAGGCCAGGTTGAAGACCGCCATCTACCATACGTGAGCAATGTCCAGGTGACTGGTAGGAGAAAGAGGTGAAGCTAGAACTGCTGCAGACCGGCTCTTAGGAGTAGTGGAGGATGCGGCCGTACGTTCGATGACAAGTTTTAAAGAGGTAGAACTGCTAAAGGGGCTTTGCTCAGCCCAGATGGAGGCGACGACCTTAGTAGGAGCCTTGCTGAGCAAAGCGGCGAGGGCGCGCGCAAAAGGCGAAATAGAGCCACTGAAGACAAAGCTGGAGAAGGTGAAGGCCTAGCTGGAAACTTTGAGGATGGAGACTGGGGGCTAGAGGAAAGCCGCGCGGAGTGCGTGCGCTAGGGGGCTGGAATATGCCTAGAAAGCCAAGAAAATGGAAGTGTTAGCGATGGTACAGGGCTATTCAGCAGATCGTGCGAATGCTAAGCTGCTCGCAATCAAGTTAGAGCTAGAGACGAAACACCGCAAGGTGGTATCGCTCGAGTTCCAGTTGGCTGGCAAGTAGAAAAAGCTTGAGGAGGTCCAGAAAGCCTGCATCATCGCCAGTGAAAGGTGGGATGAGGCCATGGTCTGTAATGAAGATCTACGCGCTCAGTCGATCAAGGAAAAGGAAGAAGCAGATCAAAGGATTGTTGAGTTGGAGAAGGCGCTGGCGGAGGAGCGGGCGCAACTGGCGTCTGAGAGGGTAGAGTTGGAGAAGGCCCTAACCGATGAGAGGGCCAAGTCAGTGTCTGAGAGGGCAGAGTTAGAGAAGGCCCTGGTAGAGGAGAGGGCCAAGTTGGCATCTGAGAGAGTGGCGTACCCCGACCTGTTTATGGCGGTTGTAGAGTAGTTCAAGGGGTCCACCGACTTTTAGATGGCCATTGATGCTGTTGTCGCCAGCAGCTTGGCGAGAGAGAGGGATGGGTGTCATTACCCCATTCCGCCCCTAGTAGAATGGTGCCGTGATGGCCAGTAATTCGAGATTACCAAAGGCCAACTTACAAAAATTCACATAATCAGAGTATATATATATATATATATATATAAGGCCTACATATGCGGAAGCAAATTTAAATCTAAGTAGTCCATAAGAGCTGTGCATAGATCAAATGAAATGTCATACATCTTAACATGGTTTTACAACTTGGATACAAATAAAATAAAGTACATATTACATCTTGATCAAAAGGCTTCTCAAGCCGAAATATACAAAAGACATGAATTACAAACTAAGAAGCATAATCTTCAAGATGCTAGCAAAACATGAATCCAAAACAACTTGCAAATGGCATCTAGGCGTCACAGCCTTCTTGCTCGTCACGTACATAAATATAAGGAGAGGGTGAGCTTGGATACTCAGTAAATAATATTAGTAATAAATGTTTGAATGAATGATATTTGAGATCTTTATCAAAACATTATATAGCATATCTTGCACAAATCAAGGGATGAACCAAGTTTATTTATCAAGTCTTTCAAAGCTTCAACGGATGCTTACTAGCATTAATATAATACAAGGGATGACATTCCTGACAAAACAAGGGAATAATCGACCCGGAATCGATTAGACAAACCCACCCGTACAAGATCATCGGTGGCAAAGGAGATATCTCAAACAAGGGTACTAGTTGCATTATAGTCCCCTAGCACTAAGGACTTTTCAAGAATGTCATCAAAACAAGATAGTACTTGATACGAAACAAATAATCATTCATACTTGAACAAACACTTTTCCAAAATGAAACAAGCAAAGCTTTTATCAAAACATTAGAACATAACTTTATTAAAAATACCACTCACATAGCTCTTCGGGTGCAAGGATTAAGGCAAGAATCCAAAACCTACAAATACATGGCAAGATCCACCGAATGTATTTCAAGAAGACAAGAAGGAATGCTCAAAAGATGGCTATGCAATGCATCCCCAAAACAAGCCTTACATGAGTGTAAATGATCCCGACATTTCTTTCAAAACTAAGTCAAGACTAAGCAAAACATGTGTTAGGAGTTAAAACACTGTTTTTCATCTCGGCAAAACATGCTGGGTACCAATCAAGTCTTGGCCGAGGTTCCACACCTCTTGGCCGAGGTATGGTCTCCTAGGCCTAGATGAGCATGCAAGGTAAACTAAAGTGCAAGTGATTATGCAAGATAGGCCAAGGTGAGATACGATGCTTGGCCTAGGTGTGAGATCTAGACAAGAGTGGGTCTCGGTGACTACACTTAGGGAAATGAAGTCTGGAAAATCTGGGTTTTCTCTCGAAGAACATGAAGAACATGAACATGAATGCCAAAATCATAACTTCCTTATTCAAAATCTGAGATTTCATGAGATGAGTTCAAAAACATGGACCTAGGTACCCATAGTTGAAGATCTCTTGGAAACAAACACAAAAACATGGAACTTGTTATAAGGTCTCCTAGGCCTAGATGAGCATGCAAGGTAAACTAAAGTGCAAGTGATTATGCAAGATAGGCCAAGGTGAGATACGATGCTTGGCCTAGGTGTGAGATCTAGACAAGAGTGGGTCTCGGTGACTACACTTAGGGAAATGAAGTCTGGAAAATCTGGGTTTTCTCTCGAAGAACATGAAGAACATGAACATGAATGCCAAAATCATAACTTCCTTATTCAAAATCTGAGGACTTGTTTGGTTTGTTTTTGGGAGAGTTGTTTTTGAAAAAAATTTTAGGAAGAGAGTTTAGAATTTTTTTTAGTTTGTTTGGTTGTATATTTTGGGAGAGTTGTTTCTTTGGGAGTTTGGAATGATTTGATATTTTGGGAGAATTTGAGTAGAAAAAGTGATTGAGAAGGAGAGAGGAGAGAGAAAAAGTGATTGATTGATGTGTAAGAGTGAGAAAGTGATTTTGAAATTTTTTTGAGAAAAACTCAAACCAAACAATTTTTTAGAAATTTTTTTCTAAAACTCATCTCCCAAATGCAAACCAAACATAATCTGAGATTTCATGAGATAAGTTCAAAAACATGGACCTAGGTACCCATAGTTGAAGATCTCTTGGAAACAAACACAAAAACACGGAACTTGTTATAAATTTTTAGATCAAAACATGGTTTTTCTTCAAGAACATCACTTTTTCTTTCTAAAACAACTTTAGATCAATGCATGGATCATGAATCATGCTAGATCATGCAATGTGATCATATATATACAAAGAACAACCAGAGAAGATCAAGATTTTAACCTCAAAACACGGATCAAACGGTTCAAACTCTAAGGATCAAGTTTGGAAATCTACTTCTCTCTCAAGAACTCCTTATTCCTTTTCCTAAAGCTTCTCTCTCTTCTAGGGAAAAGATATGTAGCAAATGATATGTTTTCTCAATAGCTTACTGACTTAACCCTCTGCTGGGACACGTGGCAACGTCTGGTTGGGTTTCCTCAAAAGGTGACTGAATGACAAGACAAGAGCATGACAAAAGGTGTACAACAAGTAAAGTGATAAGGGCACTCTGACTAGGCAAGGATCTCGGATCAAGACATAGGCTTCGACAAGAAGTTTTCGATGATCTCGGCTAGGAAGGATAACACTTGGCCTAGCTGTGCCACACCTCGGTCTAGGTCATACTAGTCCCGGAACAAGATCACTAGGTGCAAGGATCAAGGATGTTGGTTGCCTAGATGATAACATCTCGGCCTAGATGATACACATCTCGGCCTAGGTGATGCACACCTCGGCCTAGATGATGACATCTCAGCCAATATGCCAGGGTGGTGGAGGAGGTCAACCAAAGTGGTTCCAAGGTGGTCCTAGGTGTAAGAGGCTCAAGGGTGTGACCTAGGCTACGCACACCAAGCAAGAAACAAAGCATACAAGCAATACTCAGGCAAATCACATAAGCACAAAACAAGACAGGGACCTTTACTTTAGGCAAAACATGTCGATATCTACAAATGCAAGCTTAACAAAACAAAATCATGCAGATGCATATGAACATGGCTAAGACGAGGATGAGGGTCATTAAAATGGGGGAGCTGGGCCGTCGAGGGCGACCGCTGGAAGTAGGAGTGAAGAGGAAGTGATCCAGAGCTTCCAGCGGTCGGACTTCTACAAGCATAAGATGGCTGAGTTCTGGGACAGCGGCTAGAAGACCTTTAAACGTAAAGCGGAAGAGCTATTCCCAGACTTGGTCTTTAGCAGTGTGAAAATAGATGAAGACGACGTTGCCCAGACCCCCCTGGATGAGGGGGTTGAGGAGAAAGACCTGGCCTCTAGTGAGGAAGACCGATTCATGTAAAAATTTTGTGTTTATTTTTGTTTATGTGTTGTTTTTTTTTTTCTTTGGTTGTGTGTAATTTTGGTAATGAATTGTATGTAATTGTGAGTTTGTAATGAAACAATAAGTGTTGCTTGGTCATGCTGCTATTATTTCTTGTGAGTTGTAGATTGCAAAATAATGAAAATAGCAAAGTAGTTTAGAAATGGGTATACATTAAGACTTATGCATGAACTATGAAACTTGCTGGAAGATCATGATGTAAGAAGTTTAGAAATGGGCAGGGATCCTAACTTGTGAGAGGATCATGATACAAAAATGTTAAAAATGGGTATACATTAAAGTGTTAAAAGCGTTAGAAAAAAGGTTGGCTTTGACGACTATGGACCTGGATGTTGTCTGAATTACTGTAAAATTAAAAATGTAAAGAATGTTAAAAGATGTAAAAGCATGGACCTGGATTTTTAATTAAGTATGGCAACTATGCTGTAATCATGAAATTATGAAAACGGTCTGGCCGAACTCTTTGTTCATGTTCAGTGCTGGGTCTAAAAGTAACTCAGTCTGGCCAAGCCCTTCGTGCTCAGTCTAGCTGAGGCCTTAAATTACTCAGTCTGGCTGAACCCTTCATGCTCAGTCTGGCTGAGGCTTTAAGTGACTTAGTCTAGCTGAGCCCTTCGTGCTCAGTCTGGCTAAGGCTTTAAGTAACTCAGTCTAGCTAAGCCCTTCGTGCTCAGTCTGGCTAAGGCTTTAAGTAACTCAGTCTAGCTGAGCCCTTCGTGCTCAGTCTAGGGCTACAAACGAATCGAACTGAGCCGAGCCGAGCCGAGCTTTGTTGAGCTCGAGCTCGACTCGTTTACTTATCGAGCTCATTTATTGAGCTCGAGCTCGGCTCGATAAGGAGCTGGGCTCGAGCTCGACTCGGCTCGTTAGTTTTAATGAAACTCGAGCTCGGCTCGGCTCGATAATTTTTTTTAATATTATTTATATATAAATTTATATATTATTTAATATGTAAATAATATATTTATTATATAATTTAAATAAAAATAAATGAGCCGAGCTTAAAGAGCCGAGCTTATGTGAGCTCGAGCTCAGCTCGTTTATTAAACAAGCCGAATATTCAAGCTCGAGCTCGGCTCGTTTACTAAATCAGCCGAGCCGAGCTTGTTCATGAACAACTCGGTTCATTTGCAGCCTTAGCTCAGTCTGGCTGAGGCTTTAAGTAACTCAATCTGGCTGAGCTCTTTGTGCTCAATTTGGCTGAGGCTTTAAGTAACTTAATTTAGCAAGGTGTTATTGAAATACCACGTAAATAACTGAGGGATAAGATCGTTGCCATTTAAGGCGTAGCCATTGATCACAACTTTACACCATGTGTGAAAAAGACAAAAACAACCATGTGTGTAGATTGTCAAAAAAGGACATACATCAATTGATTAATACAGAGATGGGACATGGCATTTTACTGAAAATAATGCTTTAAGTGCTCGGCGTTCCATGGGTGTGGGAGGTCTCGAGCTTCCATGTTCTAAAGTCGGTAAGTGCCCTGTCAAGGCCTAGCCTTAACAATGTAAGGTCCTTCCCACTTGGCTGCAAGCTTGCCCTTGACTGGATTTTTGGTGACAAGAGTGGCTTCGCGTAAAACTAGGTCCCCACGGTGAATTCCCTCGATCGGACTTTGCGGTTGTAGTGCATGAGCATTTTCTGTTGATATGAGGCTCGTTTAATAGCAAAGGACTCTCGGAGCTCTTCAATCAGATCTAAGTCAGCCCGACGCAATTCTTCGATTTGTTCTAGACTCAGGAGTAAAGCCCTTGGGGTGGGCAGGCCGATTTCCACTGGGATGACCACCTCAGCGCCGTATGTTAAGCGAAAGGGGGTCTCCCCAGTGGGGGTTCGAGCTGTAGTGCGGTAGGCCCAGAGTACGTTTGGTAATTCCTCAACCCAAAGTCCCTTAGCGGCATCCAACTTAGTTTTGATGATCTTTAGAAGAGAACGGTTTGTAACCTTAACTTGGCCATTGGCTTAGGGATGACCTGGAGAAGAGAAACATGGCTGGATTTGAAGTTCTGCATAGAATTTCCTAAACTTTTGCTTGCCGTTGTTGGAGACCATGGCTTGAGGGATGCCAAATCGGCATATGATCGACTGCCAGATGAATCTGGTTGTGTTCCGCTCGGTAATTGTGGCGAGGGGTTTCCCCTCCACCCATTTAGTGAAGTAATCAATGGCGATGATTGCAAACTTGGTTTGGGGATCGACCTAGTTGGCCCATTGCCCACCGGTCGAGGCCAAATGGGGTTTCGCCTCCACCCATTTAGTGAAGTAATCAATGGCGACGATTACAAACTTTGTTTGGCCTTGACCGGTGGGCAATGGGCCAACTAGGGCGATCCCCCATTTGGCAAATGGGTAGGGACTGCAAAGTGTGATCAGTTCTGTAGGAGGAGTTGAGAGATGTTAGCAAAGCGCTGGCACTTATCACACATACGCACGAATTCAGTGGCATCTTGGTTGAGAGTAGGCCAGAAGTAACCGGTGCGAAGTATTTTATGGGCTAGGGACTTGGAGCCCGAATGATTACCACATACACCCTCGTGGACTTCCCTCATCACGTAGGTCGCTTGAGCAGGATTGAGGCATCTCAGGTATGGGCACGAAAAGCCACGTTTGTACAAGAGGCCGCTGATAAGAATGTAGTTAGACAACCGGGCCCTGACTTTGGCGGTTTGCTGTTTGTCGTTTGGCAATTCCCCATTTGTCAAAAATAGAAGGATGTCTGCCGCCCATGGAATAGGTTCATTTCGGAGGAAATGGACTTGCTGTTGGTTTGGGAAAATAGCATGATGGGCCAGGTATTCAAGGCGGACGCCATGGCTGAGGTCTGACTGGTCGACAGAAGCTAATTGAGCCATTTCATCTGCCTTGGAGTTTTCCGTCCGAGGGATGTGCTTGATGTGAAAAGTGTTGAACAGGCGAACAAGGGGGAATGCAATATCTTTGTAAGCCCGCATTGTGTCTTCCTTGACCTCGAAGTCCCCTGTAATTTGTCCGACGATGAGTTGGGAATCGCTGAACACTTGGATATGGCTTACGCCAATGTCTCTGGCTAGGCGGAGACTTGCTATCAATGCCTCATATTCAGCCTCATTATTGCTTGCGTCGAACAAGAAACAGAGAGCGTACTTGAAATAACCACCCTCGGGGGCAGTGAGGATGAGACCAGCCCCATTGCCTTCTTTGTAGGATGATCCATCGACATTGAGGGTCCAAGAGTGGAGGTCTTTTGCCTCAGTGTTGAATTGCTTGGGCAAGGGGCCCGTGGCTGAAGTGGGATTAGTGAATTCTAGGATAAAATCAGTGACAACCTGCCATTTGATTGCTATTCGAGGTCGGTAGGCGATATCAAATTGGTTGAGCTCGACTGACCATTGCATAAGTCGGCCGGACAACTCTCGTTGTTGTATTATCTTCTTCAAAGGTTGGTCAGTGAGGACGACAATGGGGTGGGCCTGGAAGTAAGGTCGGAGTCATCTTGAGGCTATAACCAAGGCTAGGGCCATCTTTTCAAGCAGTGGGTAGTTCTGTTCTGCTCCCCTAAGAGCCCGACTAATGTGGTAGACCGGATGCTGGACAAAGCCGTCCTCCTTGATGAGGGTTTCACTGACTGCGGTGTTTGATACGGCTAAGTAGAGAAAAAGGGGCTCACCTGTGATCGCCTGAGAAAGTATGGGGGGTTGGCCATGCACTGCTTCAATTGCTGAAAGGCTTTTTCGGATTTTGCCGTTCACTCAAAAGCCTACCGAAGGACTTTGAAAAAGGGAAAGCACTTGTCTGTTGCATGGGAAATAAAACGGTTGAGGGCGGCGACTCTGCCCGTAAGCCTTTGAACCTCTTTAATTGTTCTGGGTGACTGTATCTCTATCAGAGTCTTGATCTTTTCGAGGTTAACCTTGATACCCCGTTAACTGACCATGAAACCCAAGAATTTCCCAAATCCGACGCCGAAGGCGCATGTCTACGGATTCAACTTCATTTAATACTTACGCAGAGTGTTGAAGGTCTCCTACAGGTCTGCTAGATGATCAGAGGAGAGTTTGCTCTTGACAAGCATGTCGTCAACGTACACTTCCATATTCCGACCTATCTGGTGATGAAAAACGGCATTGACTAACCCTTGGTAAGTTGCTCCAGCATTTTTCAGCCCGAATGGCATGACACGATAGTGGTATGTCCCCCGGTCAGTTATGAAGGAGGTGTGTTCTTGGTCCGATGGGTGCATCAGAATTTGATTGTAGCCAGAGAAAGCGTCCATGAAGTTGAGCATTTGATGTCCGGCCGTGGCATCGACAAGTAGATCTATGCGAGGAAGGGAATAACTATCTTTGGGGCAAGCTCGGTTGAGGTCAGAGTAATCAACACAGAGTCGCCATTTACTGTTGTTTTTACGGACTAGGACCACATTTGACAACTATCTGGGGTAGTCCACGTTTTTGATAAACTGTGCCTCAAGGAGCTTATTTACTTCAGAAGCAATGAGAGTGTCGCGTTCCGGGTGAAAGATGCGCTGCTTCTGGCGGAAGGGTCAGAAATGGGGCTCAATGTTGAGACGATAAGTGATGAAGGAGGGATCAATACCTAGCATGTCGGAGTGGGTCCAGGCAAACACGCCATTGTGCTCAATCAAGAGGGCCATAAAGTCGGCCTTAGCTTGAGAGGATAGTTGGCTGCCGATCTTGGCAGTTTTTGTCGGGTTGGTAGGGTCAATAAAGACCTCGACAAGCTCTTCCACTGGTTCCCCTCTAATCAGCTCGTTTTCGTCTCTGATGTCGAGTCCTTCAATGATCATAGCCTCTTTCAGCTTGACCTCTTTAAGTGAAGCGACGTAACATTCTCTGCTACAGTCTGTTCTCCCCTTACAGTGCCGACCCCAAAGTCGGTAGGGAATTTTACGGCTAGGTGGAAAGTGGATGTGACAGCTTGAAAAACATTTAGGGCGGTGCGGCCGAGGATAATGTTGTAAGCAGAGGGACAGTCGACGACGAGGAAAGTGAGCAACTTTGTGGTCTGCCGCGGGTATTCTCCAATGGTGATGGGAAGATCGATGGAGCCTATAGAGGTCACCCGGTCTCCAGTGAAGCCAACCAGTGGGGTTTACAGAGGGGACAAACTTTCTTCCCCGACCTTGAGCTGGCGATAGGCGTTTAGGAAGATAATGTCTGAAGAGCTACCGTTGTCGATGAGAACCCGTCTGACTTTGTAATTGGAGAGGAGGGAAGAGATGATGAGGGGGTCGTCATGGGGGTAATGGATGCCTGTGCAGTCAGCCTCCGTAAAGGTGATCAGCTTCATCCACTGCTTGGGGTGTTTGAAAGGGCGGTCTAATGTGGCAACTTCTTTATCTGAGCCCTGCCTTATTTTTCTGAGTTCTGCCCATTGAGCCAAGCGGGATGGTCCTCCATAAGCAAGCCCGTCAGCAATAAGTCTGATCTCTCCAACCGGGGGGGGGGGGGCAGGGTTGCCTTGTGCCTGGGGTTGTTGTGGGGGCCTATCATGAACCTTGGTTAGGTTGTGCGAGTTGTCGAGGAGGGGTTCGCCGGTGGTTGTTTCTGGTAGGTTCAGTACTTTGCCTTTGCTGAGGACGGGTTGTCGTGAACCGACTAAGACGCCCCTGGCGTATCAAGCCCTCGACCTGGTCTTTGAGATTAACACACTCTTCGGTATTATGGCTATGGTCTTGATGAAAACAGCAGTATTTGGACAGGTCTCGCCGGTTAGAAGGAGACCGTGACGGTTAGGGCCATTTTAGGGGATAATCTCGTTGGATCTGGTTCAGGACTTGTTCCATGGGGGAATTGAGAGATGTGTATCATTCAAACCGGCCAGGGGTTCGGATAGGCGCCGACCGGTCAGCTCGGGCAGGTCGGTCGATATACTGAGGTGTTTGGTGAGCGTACTGGGTGTTTCTGGTTCAGAGTCCTTTCTCTTCTCTCTGGGGGTCGGGTTTTTGGCTGTAGGATCTTGTTGGGCGGCTAGGGAATCTGTGACGTTCATGTATTTTTGGGCTTTGGAAAGTAGGGTTGCCATGGATGTCGGGGGGTTTTTGGAGAGAGAAAAAAGGAAATCAGATGATGTAGACCGACCACGAAAGTCGTGAGAATGACTTTGTTGTTGTTTTTCGTTACCTACAGGGCTTCGGTGTTGAAGCGGGTGATGAAGCTGCGCAACAACTCCCCCTCGGTCTGACGGATGTTGAGGAGTTGGGTTGCTGGACGCCGCTGGCGCTGGGCACCAATGAAATGGTTGAGAAAGGAGTCACTTAGGCGTTGGAAAGTAGAGACAAAGTCTGTTAGCAGTTGACTAAACCAAAGTCGAGCCGACCCCTTAAGTGTTACGGGGAAAGCCCGACACAAGATCTCATCAGGGACTACATGGAGGACTATGAGGGTCCTGTAAGTTTTCAAATGGTCGACCGGGTCCGTTGTGCCGTCGAAAGAGTTGAGCGAGGGCATTTTGAACTTAGGAGGTAAGAGTTTGTCCCTGATGGAGGCAACGAACAGTGAGTTGGCTGTGGTGGATGGTTTATTCTGTATGTTCTGCATGACTCCTTGAAGCTGGAGCTTCATGGCTTGGAGTTCTGCATCCTAGAGAGGAACGTTGTCACCTCTAGAATGCAGCGGAGGTTGGACACTGCTGGCCTCTCCCTCGGGGGTGGGTGCCTGGACCGATGGATGTGGGGCCCGGGGTGGCGAGTTCATATTTGGGGGAGGGGGTCGCAAGCCTTCCAAGTTGGATGGGTGGGGCTGTTGGATAGGATGGCTCAGAGCTCGTTCTTGGCTGGGTGGGATATCTTGAGGTGGAGGAGGAGGGATGGGAAGGTCTCTTTGAAGCAAAGCATTGATCAGGGCTTGGTTTTGCTCAGCTAAGCGGTTGATGCTGTTGGTGAGTTTTGTGAAATGCTGCAGTGGGTTGTTTGGGTTAGGAGGGTCGGCTTGGTGGTCGGCAACATTGTGGTGAGAAGCCATGGATCTAGTTGTAACCATCCACCTTGGTGGGTGGCATGAAGGGGTTATCGGGAAGGGGTCTCCAGTGACAATGAGCACAACTGGCGTACGGAGCGAAAGGATTCCCACATACGATGCCAACTGATGATACAACGAGTTCCAGACAGAATGGGTCGGTTTGATCCACGCTTCCCAAACTGGTGCTCGAGATGCCAAGCCCACGGAGAGAACTGCACAAGAGTTCAACGGGGAACGGGGAGTCCCCCAGCGAACCTTTCGACGAGCAAGTTAGAAAGAGAGAGATAGATTGTAGAGGTAGATTAGTGATAAAGAAGCTTAATCTTGGCCTTGTTTTCGAAACACGCTTATATCCTCTACTAATCATTTCCTTGTCCCTTCCGACACGTTGGCCGAAAGTCTATGTTCTAGCTTGCCTTGTTCATGGTGAGGCCGTTCTGTTCCGATGGGGAGGGGTTATCGCAATAAATGCTGCAGGGAACCTCATTAATGGCTGATGTGTGGTGCAATAACTTTGCAGGATCTTTGTCTGCTGATGGCTAGCTCTTTACTTGCCAAGTGTTTAGATGTCATTGGTGCTTAATGTGACGTTGGGCTTCGAGAATATTGAGAATCATGGACTGGGCCTTAAGTGGTGAGCCATGTCCTTTATGGGCCGACCCATGTCAGTTATCTTCATGATTTTTTTTTTTATGATCCCTAGCATTATTCAATATTTTTTTTAATGATCGGGTGTCTGAGCCACCTAATCTTGAAATCTATGAAAAGTGCCCCTTCCACGTAGATTGGATATATTTCAGGCAGAATCTGCAAACGTGATCCTAAAAAATTAATAGTATCTAAAAGAACTTAAACATGTAACTTGAATGGAGCATATCTTAAGTTTTAAGAAAAATGCTTGGTGGCCCAAATTTGTGTGGCCAAATAGTTTGAATGTGTCAAAACGACGTCGTTTTAAAAAATTCGAACCATTCGAACCACGAAATTTCGAACCACTTATCATTGTTGAAGTTCTAATATGCACTTATTAAGCCAACCCTTGGAATTATCTCTCACCAATTATTAACCATGTTGGGCTTTCTTTGAGAGGTTGTGTGGACCATGTATGCATATAGTTTCGTTTTCATCCTATTCAATGTATCAAATTTATTCTATTCCACAAGAACGAGGACAGATACTGCTCTTGATCATAGAGGGCGCAAACATGTATATTAATAAAATAAAATAAAATAAATTTAAATAAATAAACTACAATATTAATTTCTACCGATATAAAAAATAAAAAATAATACTAAAATATATGTGTATATATATATTTTTTCTTATATTGATGTTGAATTACAAAAAAGACAAATTTCACTTTATTCCTTTATATTTTTTTATCTTTTGGTTAATGTATAGTGTTTTATTATATGTGTAATCGAATAGTGAAAAATCTTTTATAGTTATTTTTATGATTTTTTTTTTTATGATCTCTACTATTATTCATTTTTTTTTTTTTAATGATTGGGTGTTCGAGCCATCTAATCTCGAAATCTACGAAAAGTGTCCCTTCCACATAGATTGGATAAATTTCAGATAGGTCTTGCGAACGTGATCCCAAAAACTTAATAATATCTAAAAGAAGTTAAAGATGAAACCTGAATGGGGCATATCTTAAGTTCTAATATGCACTTATTAAGCCAACCCTTGTAATTATCTCTCACCAATTATTAACCATGTTGGGCTTTCTTGGACAGGTTGTGTGGACCATGTATGCATATAGTTTCATTTTCATCCTATTCAATGCATCAAATTTATTCTATTCCAGAATAACAAGGACAGATACTGCTCTTGATCATAGAAGGGGCAAACATGTATATTAATAAAATAAAATAAAATAAAATAAATTGAAATAAATAAACTACATTATTAATTTCTACCAATATAAAAAATAAAAAATAATACTAATATATATATATATTTTCTTATATTGATGTTGAATTATAAAAAGGGCAAATTTCACTTTATTCCCTTATAGTTTGGGTCATATGCGGTTTATTATTCTAATGTTTGGAAATGACCACATAACTTGCACGTATTTTGTGGATTGAAGTGCACTGTTAGACCCGTTAATGATTAATGAAAAAGACAAAAAATATTCCTGTATATAAGTAATTTAAGTATGTGAACTACGGATATTTTTGTCATTTGTTTCGAAAACAAAATGAACTTTAACCTCGTGTGATTTATTCCATGCACGATTTATCCCTTTGAAATTTGAAAATGAGTATATAACCTCTTTATATCTACCACATGTTTCATACTTACTATTAAGTTGGACGGAATGTTTAATGGTGTACTTCAGTCTACAAATCACGTAGGAGTTATGTTACTACAAAAAATTAAAGTTTTAGAGACCAAAATTTAGGAATAAATTTATTTTTTAGGGACCATGTGATTTTGTTACGTAAAGTGTCGTTATTATATTTTTAGTAACAAAAATTAGACGTTAGTGATGGATTATTATCCTTTTAGGACCAAATTTTTTGTCTCAAAAAATAAACTATTTTGAAACCAAATTATTTTGTCTCTAAAAATCTATTTATTAGTGACATTTTTTAAATTTTGTCGGTAAAAGCATTATTTTTGACTTTTCGAGACAAGCTTTTAGCAACTATTCTCGTGACAATGGAAATTGGTCCCCAAATGTCTTTTACAAGAAAATTTTTACTTTTAAAAACCAAAATATTTGATCTCTAAAACTCTTATATATTATGGTCATTTTCAAAGGCATAAACCACATATAACCCAAACTATAGGAGGTAAAGTGAAGTTTATCCTTGCAAAAAATAACAATTGACAATCTATCGATACCAGTTATGAGAGACTAATTTTTTTTTGTTTTTGGTTATATTTTGTATAAATTATTAAATTTTATACTTTAAATCCGTGCTTTACAGGTATAGAAGTCTGGGACGTGCAACCACTTTATCTTTTTCAAAACCTAGAGGGGGCGATTATGTATAATTTAAAACTAAATAATAGGTAATAATAGCATATAAAAGGATTTTTTTTGAAGTTATAGGGGGGACGATCCCCTCTTAACCCCCTCTGGGTCCATGAATGTATAAAATTTTCAATGTGTTAGGTCTGTTAGTCTTGAATATTATGCAGTATGCATCATGATATAAACTAGAGAGTTTTCTTGCCACAATGATATTGCTTAAATTTTTTTTTTAAAAAAAAAAAGTCTTTTACAATAGCATTAACCATAAACTATTTACCAATTTAGCTACCAATGATCTAAAAAGTCTCCCAAAAATAGTCTAAAAATAAAATGCGTAAACTAAATTTATTCTAAATGTGTGGCTTACACCACATTAACACTATGTTTGGTAACTTTAAGAGAAAACAAAAAAGAAATAATTATGTAAGTTAGGAAAGAAAAAAAAATAAAAGAAAAAATTGTGATTTCTCTCTATTTTGTTTGAATAAATAGGAGAGAAAAGAGAAAAAAAGAAAAAAGAAAAAAGAAAATGATTTATTTTCTATTTGGTTTAGTCAAGCTATAAAAAATTAAAAATTAAAAAATTAAAAAAAAGAAAAGAAAATTAATAATATTATGTTATATTACCAAATTAACCTTTTATAAATATCAATCTTTTTATTTCTTTTATATCTAAAATGGTAGTTTTGGTGTGGAACGCAGAATTATTCTCCACAGGGAAAGCAAGATGACGTGTCCCTTCCTTTATTTTGTTAAAAGAAACCAAAACATTAGTGATCACCCTCAACCATGGTTGGTTGGGAGGACCCTCTAATGGTCAAGTTGCTTTTGCCTTTAATCGTTGGATCATCCTTTTATAGATAACTTAGATCATGTCAGATGCTAGTAGCCAATTTGTCAAGCTTTGTATTCGTTAGATTAGGTTGATCAGAGGGACTTACCATCTAGCAAGCCTGACCTATATTCCTGTATTTGATGTTTGATGTTTCCACTGTTTGATGTAGATGAACCTGACATTCCTCCTACATTCTGTGGATCTCCTTCTAGAATGAGTTCTTTACTCTTCATTACTCCTCAGGCCCTTAGCCACATGCCAATTTACAACCAGCTGTCTCTAATTGACTCCTTAAAAAATTTATCTAGATCATCCCTTTCTTTTGGGTTGCTTTGCCTAATTACTTTGGGCTTTGAAGAATATTTTACCCCTCCGCATTTGGTATTTTGACAAAATAGCATTTATTTTGTTTCTTTTCTATATTAATCTCTCCACTTTTGGAGAGATTCAGAACATGAGAATAGATTTCTTTTTATTTCTTTTCAAATCACCCAATCCAAATGGATTGTAAGTCAATCTATACCATACACTTAGATTTTATGTAAATTTATGGATAAATATTTTGAGTTCGTAGACTTATTACTTTCAATAACTAATATTGAATTTTTCTACATCACGTGGAGAAAGGGTGGCCAAGAGGAAAATTCATGTGTGAGCCTCACCTTGGAGTGGAGCCTTTTAAAACATTCTACTTTGAGTAAAAGCTTTGTGGTAGTAGTTTAGCCTCATTTGAGAGATTTGGATATCCTATTGGATTGTGGTCAAGATTTGAAAAAAAATAATTTCATAAAGTGATAATATATGAGATTATATGTTACATAGGATTAGTAAATTATATTTGGTTTAGAGTGGGCTAATAAAAGAAAATTATGAAAAGAAAATTATTTTTGATACTTACAAGAAGATGAATGATAATCAGGAAAGAAGGAATAACTAATACCATGAGAATGATGGAATTGTTGAAAAAAATGGTTTTGAGAAACCATGTAAATGGCTAACTTTGAGTCATATTTTAGGTGAGACCACACACATCCGTTTCCGTAGGTTCGAGTGGTGATGTATTTGTTTCCGTGTGATGATTAAGAATATGGAGCAAGGATCCTTGGTGAGTGTTTGTTGATAGGTTTGCTTCTTATTGGTGAATTTCTTTTGTCCTACATACAAAAGTCAAAAGAAGTTAGTTTTGCATTTAAGTTCCAAGTTTCACATTTTAATTTGGGCCCTAGAGTCACCCAAATTTTATAAGGATGAAAATTATGAACTAAAGTGGGTTAGACCCAGAATAACACACATGCATGCTGTAGTCCCTAAGTAAGTTGGGCTAACTTTTTAGACAAAATTTGTTTGAATTTTCCTTAAAATTTTAATCTCGAAATTGAATTTGAAATTCGAATTTCAAACTCCTCCTAGTTTCCGGTTGCATCTCGGCCAGCGATTTGCGTCACTCTGGTCCGTGTCTGTACGATTCCAACCACAATTGTCTAAGTAGCTACTATTTGTCTAGTCGCTACTTTCCAATGTTTTCAACAACCACTTTGATGGCTATAAATACCCTCCTTCTCCAGCTAGTTTTCTACATTCGAATTCGCAGAACGCTTTCATCTACTTGTTTTTTTTGTTCGCCTCGTTCTATATTCTATCTTCTGAGAGAGAGAGTCTAGGAATTGTTTCATTCGCCTGACTTGAAGGTGGTGTTGCATTTGTAAGTGGAGAGTTGTTGCATACTAGTAAGTAGACGCCAATTGATCTTGAAGCATTGGAGTGAGTGTGAAATTTGTTTTAAAGAAATTTTCTCCAACACAGGCCTCGATCCAAAATTCTTACTATAAATTTCTATCAGTGTACTGTAAGTTTAAGTTCACATTGGTCCTGTTTGGTAGAGCTGTGTGAAAGTGCTTATAGCTTATGCCTTAACAGCTTATAGCTTATAATTATGAACATAAACTGATTTGATTTATAAATTAAGCATCTCCTGCCCTACTCAAAAAATAAGCTGATTTCTGACTTACAAAAAGTTATAAGCTGCATTGTTAAACTAAACCAAACACATCAAAATAGTTTAAATTAAGCAGCTTTTAAGCTACACTAAACAGGCACATTATAATATTCTTGTTCAGAATATCCATAGTACATATTTGTTGTCACTGTTTTATATTTATACATAATTTAATTATGAAATTCTAATGTTTTTGTTAGAGTTTTATTTTAGTATTCTGCAAATTACTTTCATAAAACACAATTTTTGATCACACACAAATACGCTATCTTCCAACAGGAATTAGTCATTCGAGGGATAAAGACTTGTTCCCAGGATTGAGCATTATCACAACAAATAACAACATGAAAATAGAGGAGAGAGGGAACAAATGTGCAAATGTCATGGTTAACTTTGGAGTAGAGAAGCTGGATCATCTAATGGAAAAATAATTTGTGCTATTTGGGATAAATTCACACAGTGCTCCCAACTTGATATTTATCGATTAAAGTAATGAAACCCAATACTAACAACTTACTGTACAATTGTAAAACATCTCAAATTAAATTTTGACTTTTGTCAAAATAGAGTAAAATTTCACAAGAAAGCTTTAAGTATTGTAAAATTTCGATCCACCTTATATTATATGATTGGGATATATAAAACCTCTCAAATTAAATAGAGTAAAATTTCGCAAGAAGGCTTTAAATATTGTAGAATTTAGATCCTCTTTATATTATATGATTGGGTTAGAGTTCTTTCATTTTAATTGATAAGATTGTGATACTTTATTAAAATCTAATTCTAATATTTCATAGTTATTACTTTAAGTTTTTTTCCCCATATGATATGATGTTAGTATGTTATGGGTTAGTAAGTCAAATTATAATGAAAAAGTCATAGTCACTCCATCGACTCGAACCGTGAACTTCTGAATTTCAGAATCCCAAGAGACAATTACATAGATGAGCTTCTGAATTTCAGAATCCCAAGAGACAAATAAATAGATTACTGGACCAACTGTCCTCTAATTAATTTAGAATTTAAAACATAAATATATTAATATAACTCATTTACAATTATTCATCATGAAATTCATTTCATCTGTATAAGGAAGAAGATTTAAATTCGAAATTGATATTTATGTACAAAATTTCAATCTTTAGTGTGAATTTTACCTATTTATATAAGGAA
Source organism: Camellia sinensis (assembly GCF_004153795.1). Taxonomy (NCBI): domain Eukaryota; kingdom Viridiplantae; phylum Streptophyta; class Magnoliopsida; order Ericales; family Theaceae; genus Camellia; species Camellia sinensis. Next base: position 1,337,508 of record NW_021024985.1, on the reverse strand, counting down.
TTTTTATTTTTTATTTTTATAATTTTAATGAAGGGGAATCAAACAAGGGTTGCGAAATTCCAAATCAACCACTTTTGATGGTGGGATCACTATTATTATTATTATTATTATTATTATTATTATTTTATTTATTTATTTATTTTGAGTTTGCTAGTCGTTTGTTGGAGGGTCACTCCTCACTAACGTTATTTAAGTTTGTTGAAATTACACTCATCACAAATATTTAAAATATATATATAGTTAATTATACACTATGGATAAGTACACTGATTTTGTTTTTTAAATTTTAATCATAATAATAATTTAGGTAATTTTTTTATCAATAATTTGTCAATTATATGATGAACAAAAATGATATTGTTATCTCTTTTATACTAAATCTATATTTATTTTTATTTATTTCCAATGCTCTTATTTACCATTTTATATTAATTTCAATTGTTTAATCTTACTAAAAGAAAAAATCAATATATAAAAATGTAAAACTAATTATATTTTCCTAAATTAAAAAGAAAAAAAAAAAGGATGCTCAGGCTATAAATTCAAATTTAAATTCGTCATTTGTTCAAAAATTCATGCACAAAAATAGTATGTCATAAATACAGACTATGCAAAATACCAAAAGTGGTTGATTTGAAGATATTTTAGTGATCTGGAAGAAATTTTAGCCAACAAATTTTTAAGAAGAAATTCAGCAATAAAAATATAAAGAAGAAATTTTAGCAAACAAATTCAACTAGTGTTATCTCATAACAAATTTTGCACACATTGAATTCATAACTTGTATTAATTCATAACTGGTGTTATCTCTTAATAAACAATAATAATTTATAGTACATGTTTTTTGCTTTTTCTGGTTTCTAATTTCATTTTGGTGCACAAGGACTGGAAGTAGCAGAGTTTTCTGGGTCTTCGCATCCGGTGGATGTGTGAATACGCCAAGAATGCTAGGGAAGCATCCTTGTTTGATGTAGTGGCTGCCCAAATGTTACTTCCATGGTTACTCTTCAATCTTATATTGGTAAAATTATATTTTCTGATGTTTTGTTCCCAAGATTTATTCAAAACATGGGATTAACCAGACTAACAAGATTATGATGATTTTCTGAATCATACACATTGAATTCATAACTTGTATAAATTCAACTAAATACTGAATAAATTCATTTTATTAGCGGAAGCTTCTACCTCTTCAACATGATGACAAGTTTCCAATTAATTATGTATTTTCAAATTTCTGTAGATACGCAATAGCACTATTACAAAAAAAAAATAGCAGATAGTTAGGATTAACATGCCTCTGTAGATACATGTATAGCTTTTCATTGTCATTCTTTCAAATACTTTGAAATTTTTTTGAGCTTACTTACTGCAATAACATCCACAAAACATGTTTAATAAAAGAAAACAGCGTAAAATTCACGTAAAATAAGTGAAAGAGAGCACGATACCAGGTCAACGACGACAAGGACGAGGTTCTGAGACAAGAAGGCATATTCCGTCGGAGGCGACGCGTGGTGTATTCTTTCCTTCTCTCCCCAGTTCCGTCTGAGAAGAATGACAATGGTGAGAAGGATACTTCAACCTTTCTCTCTCGTAGTCTTTCCAACCTCTCTTTTTTTTTTTTCTTCTTTTTTTTTTAACTAATATATGGGGCCTCCACCAAGATGAGTTGCCGTCAATGCCAAGTGGACAGTGAAGTTTGTCAATGCCTGGCATGTCGTTTAGGGCGTCCAGGCGAACACTTCGATGTTAGAGGTTAAGAATTCCAAGACCTCTAATCTCTCAGTGCTGGTCAAACATGAACGAGCAAAAAGAACTTATCCGAGTCTTTTCATCTATTTTTCACCTCTACCAAGTCTTCCACCGCTTTCTGATTAGCCGCTTTGCCTACATCTGCGAACAGTTCCATTACTTTCAGGTCTTCTACCGAAATGAACATATTCCTTTGGCAGCGCGGCTGCCGTTTTACCGTGACAAAGCCATTGCTTGGACATAATCTGATCTCCGTAGACCTCTTCAATTACACCGAGGCTCCTTGGCGGAACCCGCATTACTGTGTGTTAGGATGGACGCCACGATCGCATGGCATGCAGCCATGTTCCTGCCCCAAGATGATGTTGTAAGTGGAAGGGGACCTTCAATACCAGAACATCACTTGTTTCGTCACGCTTCTTGCCTCTTACTGAAGAATTATTTTGCCGACGGGCCATTCTGGCATGGAGTTGAAGTCCAATTAGGGGAGATACAGCAGGCGCCAGTCTTTGTCTGTAGCTCTCAGTTGTTTTAAATGTTTCTAGTACATTGATTTCACCACGAAACTTACCCTGGGTCAATCAGAAATCCGCTTGACGTCAAATCCTTGGACTCGGAGCAAGTGACACCAGGGCTTCATGGAGGGCAATATATCCTTCTAATGCTTTACTGAAAAGGACCGTGACGTTTGTCGGCTTCTGTCCCCCTGCTTGATTGGCAGGTGGGCACTTAGTACTCTCTTAAGTGTTCAGGCTTTGATTGATCTCCTGACTCGCCATATACGGCTCAGGTTCGAAAACTCCATGAATCACATTGATAATGCCTTGAGGGCGGGGCGCAATTGGCATCCCATTGGGGTTATTATAGGTCCTAGGGCTGGTGCGTCCTCCTTCAATGTATTATATCCAAGTGACCTTGCGCGCCACCCAATTCCTCCAGGTGCTGTCTCAATAGTGTGCATTCTCAGTGCGGTGCCCCTTTTCTTTATGGGAAAGTTGCACGCGATCTTTCGTCGTAGGCTTCTATGCTTCTCCCAGCTTAAGCTGGCCACTTGACGAAAGGCTCATCTCTTATTCGCTCAGAATCCGATATATCGGTTTCTTGAACACCGTGTTATGGCCAGTGCGGATTCTCAACCACTTTTATCCGGGTCTTTTCCGTTATCATTCCGGAGATTCCACGTCCGTTTCTGTTCGGTCGACTACCGTATTAACCTTCGCTGAGTCTTTTTTTCTGGTACTTGTTCGCCCCAATTTTCTTTGGCACGTGCCCAATCATTTTCTACCTGATGTGCTGATGCACTCTTTTCCATCAAGGGCTTCCATTTAGGGTGGTTCATGGTGAATCGAGTCCCATAGTCTGTTCCCGACTGGAAGCCTCTTTTATACTGTGCAAATGGCGAGATTGGGTGGGGCAGTCCCAATCTGATTTAAATGTCTCCCAGTAGCGACTATTGTAGATCTTAGGGTCTCTTTTATTGCCCCATTCGATGGAGAGCAATTGGTCATCTCCACGGGTTAGTGTTCATTCGGAACCTTGTTACGAACGCCTCTACCAATATGCGCCCAAGAGGCTATGCTGCCCTTGGAAGTTTCTCGAACCAAGTTCAAGCCTAGGTCGCCAAGGCTTGATGGAAGGAGTTATGCACATTAAGGGCCTCGTTATCGCCTGTATACAGCCCATGACCTGGCGAAAGTGGCTCAAGTGTGAAAGTAGGGGTCCGTCTTCCCTTCATATATAGTTGAATTTGGACTGAAGGACTGATGTAGGGCGCACGTTTTCAATCGCCGGAACAACGGCAAGTCTGCCAGCATTGCTAATTGCTTTGTCGTTGGTTCGTAGGCAGGGGCGCAGGTATTGGCATTCCAACTTCGACACTTCCATGCGTCCGAGAGCCAACCGCTGATAGCCAGAAAACTCTTTGCGTGGTCCCGTGCCTGCATCCTCCATTGCATTGCTGCTTTTTCTTCGAGCACGGTTCGAAGTCGGATGATTTGGTAACTCCGTCTGTCTAGTCTGCGTTTGGTAGGTGCGGTATGTGAGGGCCAATACGTTGCTTCCTTCAGTGTATGATCCTTTCAGATCTCGGTTCCTCTCAGACCTGGAGTGACGAGTTCTGGAAGACCAGGATGGAGTATCGCCTGTCCTGAGAGCTTCTACTCTCTCCTTGCGAGGGTGTGGTATTCCTACTACGATTTTCTGCAGTGGCGAGGGGTGTCTTATTTGCGCCCCTCTCTTGTCGTCACTTTTTGTTCTTTATCGCGCTTCAAGGCTCCATGTCCGCCGCCATCTTCCTTAATCAATTCGATCTTGCTCCTTCACGCGATCCTCCAGAAACTTGAGATCAATCCTCCCCTTTCCCTGTCAGACTTGTAACGAGATGACGGGGGGCTGTGAGTTCCGTCTTCCCCTAGTTTATCTCTCCTGGGGTTATGTCGTTGGAACTCCAAGTCGCCATTGGGAGGGACAGGAGGTAATCCTTCACGCCTGGCCCCCCATCTGGTGTTTGCCCGTCGATGGCGGACTGTGGTAATTCTAATTATGATGCTCATTGTTCCTACAAAAGGACAAAGCTCTGATCAAGAGGTTTTGTCCTGTCTGTATCCCACAGACCGGCGCCAATTGTCTACGGAAAGAGAAATAACCTTCTTGTAGAATCCTGTTGATCAAGTCTGCCGCTCCTCCGATTACAGTCCGTCGCCTTTATCACTTAAAACACAAACGTGAGCTAGCCGCGGGGTGTGTGCGACGGAAACCTCTCCGATGCCCTAAGTCATAAGCTTGACAAATAGACAAAAGCTAGTACATTCAGAAAGCAAGCTGGTGTATACCTCCCCAAAGTGATGTTTGTGAGCTATTTATAGGTTTCAGTGGGCACAGTCCTAGTAGGACTATCTACTCCTCCACGCAGAGTCCTCCTAGGATTTAACCTCTCTGAAGGATAATCCTATCCTCCACACCCCCTCACTGCTTAAACCAAGTGAGATGTTGATTTACCATGGCCGGAACTCAACATGATCGAAGTAATCCATGGCTATTTAAGCCGCCCAGAGTAGCCGAACTATCCTTAATTCGTTCTTTCTTTACTCCGCCTTACTCGGTTCTCTCATGTACAACACCATGGTGTGTTTAGACTGAGCTACCGAGTAGCAAGGTTCCTGACCGCTTCTAAACACATTACGCCTGCCGGGCAAACTCTGAGACCGGCCTAACTCCAAGTCGCTTCCGGATCGGGAGTAACTTTAACATTTCTCTCGGTCGAGTAATTTTGTACCTCTCTTGAGCCGGAAGTAGTAACTTTACGACCTTTTTAACCCAGCCCTCGTACCGTGGGCCATAATGACCATCTCTAGCTCGGCCCAATTTTGGTCCTACTATGTCCAAGCCCCACATTGCAAAAGGCCATGGGCTAGTCAATGGTAGGAGTTCTCTAGCTGGTTGATGTATTTGGTGTGCGAATTTTTGGCATTTCTCGCACTTCTTCACATATTTCTCTGAGTCTGCCTGCATGTATGGCCACCAATATCCATGTGAAATGGCCCTATAAGCTAGCGATCTTCCTTCTTGATGGCTTCCGCACACCCCTTCGTGTATCTCATACAAGAATGCTTCCACTTTGCTGGGGTGGACACACTTTAGATAGGGTCCTAAGAACGACTTTTTGTATAATGCCAAAGATAGGGAGAGCCAAAATCGCTATGAGTTTGCTCTAATTTTGCTGGCTTCTTTCTTTTCTTCCGGTAGGACGCCGTCTTTCAAGAATAGTATGATGGGATCCATCCATGAAGGGCCTAGTTCTACGCAACATACCTCTTCTGCTTCGGGGTCCTCAATGCTTGGTTTAGGTAGGTAGCCGATCAGTAGTAGATGAGGGATGGAGGTGTCTACCATTGAGGCGAAGCCTGCTAGTTCGTCTGCTCTGCTGTTCTCCTCTCTACCTATCTGTTCTATCCTCACTACTTCAAATTTCTTGATTTCTGTTCTGACCAATTCTTGGTACTTGGCCATCCTATCATCCTTTGCTTCATAGTCGCCAGAAATTTGGTTTACCACCAACTATGAGTCGCTGTAGACCATTAATTCGGTGGCCTTCATGTGGTATGCTGATTTGAGTCCTGCTAGAAGTGCTTCATATTCCGCTTCGTTGTTTGATGCTGGGAAGCCAAGGTTGATTGCTTGCTCCACAACCAGGCCGTCTAGTGAGATGAGGACTATGCCAAGTCCTGCACCATGCCGGTTGGATGCTCCATCCACAAAGAGCTTCCACATCTCACCAACGAACAACTTCCAGCAAGTGGAGGGGTCGGATGATGTCATGGGGTCAAGGATGTTGCTGGTGTTTTCTTCAAGGTCCATGCTTACTGTCTGCCCCTCGCTATCTGATTGAACCAAGTCTTTATTTGTTGGTGAGTCTTGGTTTGTTGTAGTTTGATTTGCTTCTTCCATGCTGTCTATAGTCTGGTCTGCCTTGGAGTCTGACTGAGTACCTTCTGCTAGGGGTTGCGTTATTCCGGCGTCAACTTCTATCCCTAGTTCGGTTGTGTCAATTAGGTCGACTGGGCAGATATGATGACTTCCAGGAGTAAACTCTGCAACGAAGTCTGCCAAAGATTGGGCCTTTATTGCGGTCCTGGGTTGGAACTTGATGTCGAATTGTCTTAACTCTACTGCCCACTTCAAGATTCGCCCAGAAAAGTTCACCCTCTCAAACAAAGCTTTTAGTGGAAAAGCTGTGAGGACAACTATGGTAAGGGCGTGAAAGTAGTGTGCCAATTTCCTGGAGGCCATCATTAAGGCCAATGCAAGTTTTTCCAGTGGCAAGTACCTTGTTTCGGTTCCCAGCAATGTCTTGCTGACATAAAAGATGGGCAAATGTTGGATTCCTTCTGCACGAACCAACACTGCGCTAATTGCGTGCTGAGAGACTGCCAGGTACAAGAAAAGTTCTTCACCAGGTACTGGGGTAACAAGCAGTGGTGGGGAAGACATATATTCCTTCAAGCTTTCCAGAGCTCGGTCGCATTCTTCATCCCACTCGAACTTGACTTTTAAAGCTTGAAAAAATGGTCGTAGTCTGTATGACGATCGGCTTATGAACCGATTGAGCGCGGCTGCCATGCCGATGAGATGCTGCACTTATTTTACTGAGTTTGGTCTCTCCAAATCCTGAATTGCTTTGATCTGGGAGGGGTCCACTTCTATACCCCGGTTGGTCACCAGGAAGCCCAGGAATTTGCCAGATCCTACTCCGAATGCACACTTAGATGCATTGAGGCGCAACTTGTGTTTCTTCAGGATTTCAAACATCTCTCCTATGTCTTTGAGATGGTCATTCTCATCCTTGCTTTTGACCACCATGTCGTCGATGTAAGCCTCCATCGTTCTTCCTAACAATGGTTCAAACATCTTGGTGACCATTCGTTGGAATGTTGCCCCTGCATTCTTCAGGCCAAAGGGCATGACCTTGTAACAGTATAGTCCTCTCGGAGTTGTAAAGGACGTGACCTCCTGGTCTGGTTCATGCATGGCGATTTAGTGGTAGCCTCTGTATGCATCCAGAAAGCTAAGTCGGTTATGCCCCGCCGTTAGGTCTACCAGTTGATCTATCCGTGGTAGAGGAAAGCTGTCTTTCGGGCACGCCTTGTTGACTGTTTTATAGTCGACGCAGACACGCCATTTTCCATTCTTCTTTGGTACTACGACTGTGTTAGAGATCCATCTTGGGTAGTGCACTTCTCTAATTGCTCCTGCCTCCAGCAGGTTACCTACCTCTTCCGCCACTATCTCGGCGTGGTGGAGTGCCGATCTGCGTGTGCGTTGGATGATTGGCCTGGCGGATGGGTGGACATTAAGTTGGTGACAGATGAAGTTTGGATCAATGCCTGGCATGTCGTAGGGCGTCCAGGCGAACACTTCGATGTTAGAGGTTAAGAATTCCAAGACCTCTAATCTCTCAGTGCTGGTCAACGATGAACCGAGCAAAAAGAACTTATCCGAGTTCTTTTCATCTATTTTCACCTCTACCAAGTCTTCCACCGCTTTCTGATTAGCCGCTTTGCCTACATCTGCGAACAGTTCATTACTTTCAGGTTCTTCTACCGAATGAACATATCCTTTGGCAGCGCGGCTGCCGTTTACCGTGACAAAGCATTGCTTGGACATAATCTGATCTCCGTAGACCTCTTCAATTACACCGGTGTCCTTGGGGAACCGCATTACTTGGTGGTAGGATGACGCCACCGATCGCATGGCATGCAGCCATGTTCTGCCCAAGATGATGTTGTAAGTGGAGGGGACCTTCAATACCCAGAACTCCACTTGTTTCGTCACGCTTCTTGCTCTTACTGGAAGAATTATTTTGCCGACGGGCCATTCTGGCATGGAGTTGAATCCAATTAGGGGAGATACAGCAGGCGCCAAGTCTTTGTCTTGTAGCTTCAGTTGTTTAAATGTTTCGTAGTACATGATTTCACACGAACTACCCTGGTCAATCAGAATCCGCTTGACGTCAAAATCCTTGACTCGGAGAGTGACGACCAGGGCGTCATTGTGAGGGCAATATATCCGTTCTAAGTCTTTATCTGAAAAGGACATGACGTTTGTGGCTTCTGTCTTCCCCTTCTTGATGGCAGGTTGGGCACTTAGTACCTCTCTTAAGTGTTCAGCCTTTTTGATTGATCTCCTGAGCTCGCATATACGCTCAGGTTCGAAAACTCCATGAATCACATTGATAATGCCTTGAGGCGGGGCGTCAATTGGCATCCCATTGGGGTTATTATGGTCCTAGGGGGCTGGTTGCGTCCCTCCTTCAATGTATTTATCCAAGTGACCTGCCGCCACCAATTCCTCCAGGTGCTGTCTCAATGGTGTGCAATTCTCAGTGCGGTGCCCCTTTTCTTTATGGAAGGTGCACCGCGATCTTTCTTCGTAGTCTTTCTGTGCTTCTCCTAGCTTGGCTGGCCACTTGACGAAAGGCTCATCTCTTATTTCGCTCAGAATCCGATATATCGGTTTCTTGAACACCGTGGTTATGGCAGTGCGGATTCTCAACCATCTTTTATCCGGGTCTTCTCCGTTATCTCGTCTGTCACGTCCGTTTCTGTTACTTCGATCTACCGTGTTGACCTTTGCTGAGGTCTTCTTTTTTGGTACTGTGGTTGCCCCAGATTTTGCTTTGCCACGTGCGCCATCCTCTTCTACCCTGATGTGCTGGTGTACTCTTTCCATCAAGGCTTCCATGGTGAGGGGCGGCGTCATGGTGATTGAGTCCCTTAGTCTGTTCCCGACTGGAAGGCCTCTTTTATACTGTGCAATGGCGAGATTGGTGGGGCAGTCCCCAATCTGATTAAATGTCTCCCAGTAGCGACTATTGTAGGATCTTAGGGTCTCTTTATTGCCCATGTCGATGGAGAGCAATTGGTCAATCTCCACCGGGGTTTTAGTGTTCATTCGGAACCTTGTTACGAACGCCTCTACCAATTGCGCCCAAGAGGCTATGCTGCCCTCTGGAAGTTTCTCGAACCAAGTCAAGCCTAGGTCGCCAAGGCTTGATGGGAAGAGTATGCACATTAAGGCCTCGTTTCGCCTGTATACAGCCATGACCTGGCGAAAGTGGCTCAAGTGTGAGTAGGGGTCCGTCTTCCCTTCATATATAGTGAATTTGGACTGAAGGAAGCCTGATGGTAGGGGCACGTTTTCAATCGCCGGAACAAACGGCGAAGTCTGCAGCATTGCTAATGCTTTGTCCGTTGGTTCGTAGGCAGGGCGCGGTATTGGCATTCCAACTTCGACACTTCCATGCGTCCGAGGAGCCAACCGCTGTAAGGCAGAAACTCTGCGTGGATCCCGTGCCCTGGCATCCTCCTTGCATTGTGCTTTTTCTTCGAGCACGGTTCGTAAGTCGGATGATTTGGGTAACTCCGTCTGTCTAGATCTGGTTTGGTGCGTATGTGAGGGCCAATACGTGCTTCCTTCAGTGTATGATCTTTCAGATCTCGTCCTCTCAGACCTGGAGTGACGAGTTCTGGAAGACCTGGATTGAGTATCGCCTATCCGGAGGCTCCTGCTCTCTCCTTGCGAGGGTGTGGTATTCCTACTACGATTTTCTGAGTGGCGAGGGGGCGTCTTGTTTTTGCGCCTCTCTCCTCTCGCCACTTCTTTTCCCTTCATCTGGCGCTTCAAGGCTTCCATGTCCGCTGCCATCTTTCTTATTAATTCATCTTGTTCCTTCACGCGGTCTTCCAGAGCTTGAGGATCAATCCTCCGCCTTTGCCTTTTTAGTAGCCAAAAACATCTACTTTTGGCGACTAAAGTGAGTTTTAGTCGGCAAAACCCCTCCTTTTAGCTACAATTTTTTTTAGTAGCCAAAAACATCTACTTTTGGCGACTAAAGTGAGTTTTAGTCGGCAAAACCCCTCCTTTTAGCTACAATTTTTTTTAGTAGCCAAAAACATCTACTTTTGGCGACTAAAGTGAGTTTTAGTCGGCAAAACCCCTCCTTTTAGCTACAATTTTTTTTAGTAGCCAAAAACATCTACTTTTGGCGACTAAAGTGAGTTTTAGTCGGCAAAACCCCTCCTTTTAGCTACAATTTTTTTTAGTAGCCAAAAACATCTACTTTTGGCGACTAAAGTGAGTTTTAGTCGGCAAAACCCCTCCTTTTAGCTACAATTTTTTTTAGTAGCCAAAAACATCTACTTTTGGCGACTAAAGTGAGTTTTAGTCGGCAAAACCCCTCCTTTTAGCTACAATTTTTTTTAGTAGCCAAAAACATCTACTTTTGGCGACTAAAGTGAGTTTTAGTCGGCAAAACCCCTCCTTTTAGCTACAATTTTTTTTAGTAGCCAAAAACATCTACTTTTGGCGACTAAAGTGAGTTTTAGTCGGCAAAACCCCTCCTTTTAGCTACAATTTTTTTTAGTAGCCAAAAACATCTACTTTTGGCGACTAAAGTGAGTTTTAGTCGGCAAAACCCCTCCTTTTAGCTACAATTTTTTTTAGTAGCCAAAAACATCTACTTTTGGCGACTAAAGTGAGTTTTAGTCGGCAAAACCCCTCCTTTTAGCTACAATTTTTTTTAGTAGCCAAAAACATCTACTTTTGGCGACTAAAGTGAGTTTTAGTCGGCAAAACCCCTCCTTTTAGCTACAATTTTTTTTAGTAGCCAAAAACATCTACTTTTGGCGACTAAAGTGAGTTTTAGTCGGCAAAACCCCTCCTTTTAGCTACAATTTTTTTTAGTAGCCAAAAACATCTACTTTTGGCGACTAAAGTGAGTTTTAGTCGGCAAAACCCCTCCTTTTAGCTACAATTTTTTTTAGTAGCCAAAAACATCTACTTTTGGCGACTAAAGTGAGTTTTAGTCGGCAAAACCCCTCCTTTTAGCTACAATTTTTTTTAGTAGCCAAAAACATCTACTTTTGGCGACTAAAGTGAGTTTTAGTCGGCAAAACCCCTCCTTTTAGCTACAATTTTTTTTAGTAGCCAAAAACATCTACTTTTGGCGACTAAAGTGAGTTTTAGTCGGCAAAACCCCTCCTTTTAGCTACAATTTTTTTTAGTAGCCAAAAACATCTACTTTTGGCGACTAAAGTGAGTTTTAGTCGGCAAAACCCCTCCTTTTAGCTACAATTTTTTTTAGTAGCCAAAAACATCTACTTTTGGCGACTAAAGTGAGTTTTAGTCGGCAAAACCCCTCCTTTTAGCTACAATTTTTTTTAGTAGCCAAAAACATCTACTTTTGGCGACTAAAGTGAGTTTTAGTCGGCAAAACCCCTCCTTTTAGCTACAATTTTTTTTAGTAGCCAAAAACATCTACTTTTGGCGACTAAAGTGAGTTTTAGTCGGCAAAACCCCTCCTTTTAGCTACAATTTTTTTTAGTAGCCAAAAACATCTACTTTTGGCGACTAAAGTGAGTTTTAGTCGGCAAAACCCCTCCTTTTAGCTACAATTTTTTTTAGTAGCCAAAAACATCTACTTTTGGCGACTAAAGTGAGTTTTAGTCGGCAAAACCCCTCCTTTTAGCTACAATTTTTTTTAGTAGCCAAAAACATCTACTTTTGGCGACTAAAGTGAGTTTTAGTCGGCAAAACCCCTCCTTTTAGCTACAATTTTTTTTAGTAGCCAAAAACATCTACTTTTGGCGACTAAAGTGAGTTTTAGTCGGCAAAACCCCTCCTTTTAGCTACAATTTTTTTTAGTAGCCAAAAACATCTACTTTTGGCGACTAAAGTGAGTTTTAGTCGGCAAAACCCCTCCTTTTAGCTACAATTTTTTTTAGTAGCCAAAAACATCTACTTTTGGCGACTAAAGTGAGTTTTAGTCGGCAAAACCCCTCCTTTTAGCTACAATTTTTTTTAGTAGCCAAAAACATCTACTTTTGGCGACTAAAGTGAGTTTTAGTCGGCAAAACCCCTCCTTTTAGCTACAATTTTTTTTAGTAGCCAAAAACATCTACTTTTGGCGACTAAAGTGAGTTTTAGTCGGCAAAACCCCTCCTTTTAGCTACAATTTTTTTTAGTAGCCAAAAACATCTACTTTTGGCGACTAAAGTGAGTTTTAGTCGGCAAAACCCCTCCTTTTAGCTACAATTTTTTTTAGTAGCCAAAAACATCTACTTTTGGCGACTAAAGTGAGTTTTAGTCGGCAAAACCCCTCCTTTTAGCTACAATTTTTTTTAGTAGCCAAAAACATCTACTTTTGGCGACTAAAGTGAGTTTTAGTCGGCAAAACCCCTCCTTTTAGCTACAATTTTTTTTAGTAGCCAAAAACATCTACTTTTGGCGACTAAAGTGAGTTTTAGTCGGCAAAACCCCTCCTTTTAGCTACAATTTTTTTTAGTAGCCAAAAACATCTACTTTTGGCGACTAAAGTGAGTTTTAGTCGGCAAAACCCCTCCTTTTAGCTACAATTTTTTTTAGTAGCCAAAAACATCTACTTTTGGCGACTAAAGTGAGTTTTAGTCGGCAAAACCCCTCCTTTTAGCTACAATTTTTTTTAGTAGCCAAAAACATCTACTTTTGGCGACTAAAGTGAGTTTTAGTCGGCAAAACCCCTCCTTTTGCTACTAATTTTTTTTAGTAGCCAAAAACATCTACTTTTGGCGACTAAAGTGAGTTTTAGTCGGCAAAACCCCTCCTTTTTGCTACTAATTTTTTTTAGTAGCCAAAAACATCCACTTTTGGCGACTAAAGTGAGTTTTAGTCGGCAAAACCCCTCCTTTTTGCTACTAATTTTTTTTAGTAGCCAAAAACATCCACTTTTGGCGACTAAAGTGAGTTTTAGTCGGCAAAACCCCTCCTTTTAGCTACTAATTTTTTTTTAGTAGCCAAAAGCATCTACTTTTGGCGACTAAAGTGAGTTTTAGTCGGCAAAACCCCTCCTTTTTGCTACTAATTTTTTTTAGTAGCCAAAAATCTCCACTTTTGGCGACTAAACTGAATTTTTGTCGCCAAAACCCCTACTTTTGGCTACGAAATTGATTTTAGTCGCCAAAAACTATGCATTTGGCTACTAAACTGTTTTAGTCGCCAAAAGTGAACACTTTTGGCGACTAATTCCATTTTAGTCGCCAATTGTCCTACTTCCAGCGACGAAAATTCAATTTTTAGTCGCGAAATCTGCTTTTTCTTATAGTGAAAGAAGAGCAAGACAGTCAGAGATTTATGGCTACCAACACTCATGAAGTAGAGAACAATCCATTGAGTTTGAATATTAAAGGAATTAAATGTAATATTAATATCCTAAAATGGTTGATTTAGCACACTCTTGTATTTTGTGTTGCAATGGCAATAAAATGAGTATTGGAGAATATGACTAATGCCATTTCATATTTGTGTTTGTATTGTAATGGAATGTCTTGTATTTTGAATTGTAATGATCATTAAAGAATATGAAATTCTTTATTTTTATCATGCTCTTATTGATATTGTTACTAGCAACTCCTCATTGACGTTTTATTTATTTTTAATGACAAACATAACCTGTTAATGGGCTTGGTTGAGATCACAAATTAAAGAACAAATAAAATTTATTCATAATAAATAAATAAAAATTCTTAATGGTAATTTACTCATAATGTGAAAAAAAAAAAAATTCACATTTCATGATGAAAAAAAACTTCAATGTTCCATAATAAACTCTAATAATTGATAATGCTTCAATGTAATAGTTCAACTATATAATCCAACAAAAAAATCATTGTGTTTTAACAAACAAGTCTCTCAAAATGTAATATAAACATTCTCAATAAACTTTTTTAAAAAAAGCCAACAAATGTCTAAGCAACCCTGTCATGTAGACATTTTCAACTTCTACCATTTGTGTCCTCTTCTGGATTATTAGCCTGTGATTGTACTATGTCATTCAACATTTTTGTGAAACTTGAATGTTCAAATATCGAAGATGGAGATGGATGATGATGCCCCTATCAAAAAAATAAAATATATTAAATTTTCATAAAACCATGTAAATAAATACATACTAGAATATTACATACTTGGTATGACAAGTTTTCTTGAAATATGTTTTGTTGCTCCAAACTTGGATCGAATATTTCAGATTCCTGCCATATAAGAAGCAATTAGACAATCCAACTATAAATAAATCATATAACTATAAAGTTAACGAATAAAATAAATTTCTTACATTCACTTGAATACTCCCTTGTGTACCAAGATCAACAAGTCCTATATTTGAAGATGCACCAAACTCGGATTGCTGCAAAATATAAAATTTGAAAGTTGACAAAATAATAGTTTTTTTTTAATAGTAAATTAACTCATTCAAATAATTTTCACACCTCTACACTTCCTCGGATGTTGATAGTCTTTGTCTTGGTCTTTGCTCCTATCTTCTTCTTATTAACAACTTTTTCAACCATGGATTTTTTCCTTTTACATGGTGGCCTCCCCTTTTGATGTAAAATGACTGGATCAAGTATGATTCTACTCTCCTTTGACTTCAAAACACCATCTCCATGAGTGGTTGAATTATGATGATTACTCACAAAGCTAGACTTATTATTTCCATAATCAATTTCAACTTCTTCTTTCAATTTCCCTTTTAGTTCAAGTAACTGTTCGACCACCATATCACACCTATTTTCACAATCAGTTGCCAAATCTGCCACATCATTGAAGACATTGAACATTTTATTATACCGACGTGTTTCAGGCAACATTGAAGAGTTGTTATAATTGATGATCACTTTACTATGGCACATTTTCACATTTTTGTTCCATCTTCTTAAAATGTATTTGTCTGATATCTCATGAACCCTTTCTTTCATTAACACCACAATTTGATGCCTACACACTATTCCCCTAAACTCAAACAATCGACAACTACAATTTGTGTCAAAGTTTTCCTTATCAAAAT
>NW_021024985.1:1307110-1321305 GCF_004153795.1 Camellia sinensis | reverse complement strand
ATAACAATGAAAAGTTGCTAATCGAAGGTTCTCTCCAAATGGAAACATCTATTCATCACTTCAGATACAGAAAAATCAGGACTTGTGTATACAAAGATGAATTTGCAATGAAGCTGTCCTACAACCTCCTGTTGGAAACTCTTTAAATTTTTTGCAATAGCTGTAGCTTTTTTGAAATTTGCTTTCTCAAAATGGGATACTGAGTTATGCATGTGATGTATGAGTGAGAGAATTAAATTACTTCACCATTTTCATTTTCCACCTTCTCGCCAAAGCATTCTCATGATTGCTCCACAAATTTTTTCAAAAGTGATTTTTGAGTTATGTACCCATCAAAGAATGCGTACAATGCTTTCACTTCGTTGTGTGGTGACATTCCCGCCCAAAAAAATATCTTTGACAAATGCAGGTACCCTTGATGTCTTATCCTCAAACAATCCAAATAACCATTCATTGCTTTTCAAGTTGATAATTCTCTATCAATTTGTTCAATTTTTCTTCAAACTCCTGTTTTTGTTAAAAGAATAATAAACTGCATTTCTATATACCAAATTTTATTGCCTCATATTCTTTGTATCCTTTCAATTTTTTCAAGGTAATTTTTTATCAAAATTATGCCACAAACACCATCGGATGACGCACATTGGGGAAAACCCAAGGTATGCATTTTTTCATGCTTTATCTTGATTTGTAATAATAGCATTTGGAGGGACATCCAGGCATGCATGCAAGCCAAGACTTAAAAACAACCAGTGTAAATATTTCATATTCATGTGAAATGAGTTCCACAACCTAACAATTCGACTGTCCATGATGCGTTGACTCCATAAAAGGGTGCAAAGGGCATATCATACTTATTTATTCTCTTTCTTGCTCATTCTGAGGAGGGGACTTGGCCCCATCAGCATCTTTTGATTTTCTAATCAAAGCCTCATCCTCTTCCTCCTCAGCCTCATCCTCAGCATCAGATTCGCCGACATCTTCACTTGGAATTGGGACTGGTGGAAATGGCAAGGGAATGGCGTTGGCCTTCCGCAATGGAAAGTTATCAGGAATATTAAGTTTTTTCAGAAGGGACATCCAACCAAGGGTGAAACCCTTGTTGCATGCCTCCTTCACTTGTTTTTCATAGGCCTCAGTAACGTCGGCCATACCCTGTGAGTACGCCTTTTCGTCAGCGTCTTTGATTTCAGCTTCTTTGGTGGCCAGGGCCTCCTGAAGCTCTTTCTCAACTTGAGCCATTTTTTCCTCGGCCTCTCTCCTTTGCGATTCGGCCATCTTCCTAATGGCCTCAGCAGCCTCAGCCTTTTTTTTTTTTTCTATGTGTGTGTGTTCTTCTTCTTCTTGGAGATTTTTTGGTGTTGTCTTTGGAAACAAATGATAGTGATAATTTCAACAGATCAAACCTTGTTGAGTTGTTTCAACAAATAAAATAAAAAGAGTGAAAATTGTTTATTGTAACATATAAGAAAAATATTTGAACAGATAGAAAAATTAAATAGATAGGTTAAATAGATAGAAAATAATTTAAATAGATAGATATAAATTTAAACAGATAATAAAAAAAAGTCAACAGATAAATTAAGTGGTAAAATTGAAAACAAAATGTCTTCTAAAACCAACAAAAGGACTTCTCACCTAATTATTTTACAAAGAGTGGGCTTCTCACCAATAAAAAATAAGGGGACTTACGGGCCGGTCCCAAGGAAGTAACTTAATACCGGTCAAGTCTTGTTTTATTTTTGTTTTCAATTTTACCCTTAAATATCACACTACACGCGTAAAGCAAAGAGGTAGCTCACGATTTCTCCCCTACGCGGGTGACATGCACGCGCCTTTTCAAGGGTTCTATTGCACACAAACGTGTGAAGATTTGGAAACCAATTCTCAAGGGATTTTCGATTTGGAAATTGGAACAAATTAAGAGATTTTCGGCTAATCTCCCACCATTTCCAAAGAAATCGCCAACTGTTTTCATACCGATTCCAAACAGATCTCCAACAAATCTTCCACCGTTTCGATGTATATTCCTATTCAGACACCTACTTTCACTGTTTAGTTCATCTTTAACAAACATACCAATTAAACGTGAGTCATACTCATCTTTCCTTCTTTCATAACCATAATTAAGTGATAAAATTTGACTTGAAGCTATTTTCAATATGTATTATAGAGTATTACTTTATCAATGATATTCAACTTCATAATCATATCTTCATGTTCATTTGCTATACAATGATGGATTTACTTACTTTTGCTAATTCAATGATAAAATTTACTATACAATGACAGATTTGCTTATTTTGCCTAATTTAGTGATAAAATTTGCTATAACAATGATAGGTTTGCTTAATTTTTCTAATTGAGTGATAAAATTTGCTATACAATGATAAATTTGTTTACTTTGCCTAATTCAATGTTAAAATTTGTTATAACAATGATAGATTTGCTTAATTTGTCTAATTGAGTGATAAGATTTGTTATAATGATGGATTTGCTTCTTTGCCTAATTCAATGATAAAATTTACTTGTGGCGACTAAAAGATGACTTTTGGCGACTAAAGCCAAAAGTGTAAATTCTTGTAGTGAACTCTACACCTGAAAAATATCAACAATGTAAGGTGAACATAGTTCAGTAGAGTTCCCAATAATTCTAATTAATATAGTACAATATGGTCATGTTTGATTCACAAAACTAATAGCGAACTATTAATAATCCTATTAAATTAGTGTGATATTCACTATCCAATTGGATTAATATCTATTAGATTAATAATCTACGCCTACCCCATTACTAATAATCCTACAAATTTGTTAGATTAATTATTAATAATCCTAAATCAAAATGTTAAAACAAACATAGGATAATTAGGCCCATGGATTAATAATCCCAATCCCATACTCTAATCCATCCAATCAAACATGCCCTATATGTATATGATCATAAATACTTTATTTATATAAATACATATATCATTAATATTCACCTTTTTGATATCCAAAATATAAATATACATAGGTACTTTTTTCACAAAAGCTATTCTTTATCATTTCAAGAATGGTCCCTCTCATTAGAAGTGCACCCACTTTACCAGGTTCACAGGAAGGAAATTGGTACCTTTCATTTGAATTGCAAACTACTTTGTCGAATGCTAATTGGAAGGAACTTGGGACCTTTCTATAGCACTTTCACTAAATATCTCAACATTAATTATATCACTTTCATTACATAGTAGCCAACAAAATTATAAAACATGTAAAGGTTCAGTTTTCCCAATTCCATAGCCATTCTACAACAAGCAATGTAATCGTTTACCGATTGTCAAAACAAATATCTCGAAACAATAAGTAAAATATAACTCAACCGACAATACCTTGTTTCTTACAATTCTAATATAAGAAAAAAAAAATTCACAACTCCATCAACAACACATTAATTATAATATTTTCAAAACCAATCATGATTTCCAATACCTCCAATCTAATCGTGTATCACAATTCTACTTATCATTTTCTCAAGTTACCTAAGTTTTTGCAACCATCACCTTATTCCCATAACTTAATTCCATTATCTTTAATATGTAATAATTATAACCTTAGCCAATTTAACCCATTTTATCAATCATATTCCAATTTACTACGTTAACTCGTGGCTCAACATTAACTCTTTCTCCCATCTCATGTAACCATTAATTACAATTAATAAGGCTTTCTAATTTTAACATCATCAAAGTGTTCTAGTAGCATCAATTCATCATATTAAATAAGAAATCACAAGATTTATTACGTCAACTCAAAACTCTAACTCCCATTATATGAATTTCAAAAACTTCTCATAAAAATCTAGACTGTGTTTAGAACGATTTCCAAACTATGATTCTACCCCCACATTCCAAGATGATGTTTGGATAGGATGTTCAAATTATATTTCCACAACATTTAGAAAACTCTGTGTGAGGCGCGATTTTCAATTTTAATTTTAATTTTAATTTTTTTTTAAAATTTGGCGAAACTGGATGTTCTACCGATCGTCCGGTCGGTTGACCGGAACAGTGCAGCTTTTTTTTTTTTTTTTTTTTTTTTTCAATTTACCTTTTTTGGGTCTCTTTACAGCTACAGCTATAGTATTTTATATTATATGTTAACATTTTTTATGTGCTTTAATAGAATTTTGAGTTATATGTTTGGTTATAAATTGTAAGTTTTTGTAACAAATATCATATCACATCAAAAATTTCTCACTCAATTCAAAACTCTTTTTAAAACTCTTTCACCAAACAAATTTTTCTCACTCAAATCATAATTCCAAAACTCACAAACTCAAAATACAATTCCTACTCTCAAATTATATTTAGAAAGCTCTACGAAATACAACCCTAATTTTCTTGCAATATAAATACTACATATCCAGTACAACAATTATATTAAGGAAAATTAGAAAAATCTCTACCTCTTGAAGAGAATTGAAGAAAAGTCCAAAAATCAATTTCACCGAAATTTGATACAGATATGCTTGTCATTTTGGCATTAAAAACAAGTACCAAGAATTCAATGGATTTGGTTAGATTAAAGAAAGCGTGAAGGTTTGAGGTGTTGGGTATAGAGAAGGGAGAGGCAAGAGAAAATAGGGAGTGCAGAGAGAGATTAAGGGGTTGTTTTGGATGAGCTAAATAAGTGTATTTTTTGTTTTTTTATGAAAAGATATGTAAAAAAATAGAGAGGTGATGTGATAAAAAAAAAATAAAAAGATGAATTATATTAAAGTTGCCAAACTTGACCTAAAAACAAGTACCAAGAACTCAATAGATTTGGTTAGATTAAAGAAAGTGTGAAGGTTTGAGGTGTTGGGTATAGAGAAGGGAGAGGAAAGAGAAAATAGAGAGTTCAGAGAGATTAAAAACAAGTACCAGGAACTCAATGGATTTGGTTAGATTAAAGAAAGTGTGAAGGTTTGAGGTGTTGGGTATAGAGAAGGGAGAGGAAAGAGAAAATATAGAGTTCAGAGAGAGATTGATGAGAAATTAGAGAAATGACGGTTTGAGTCGAAAGAGCTTGGGTATGTTTGGTTTGTGTTTGAGAGATGTGTTTTAGAGATAAAAAATATCAAAAGTTGTTTGGTTTGATTTTTTTCAAAAGATGTTTTGGAAAATTATTTTGAGAGAGAGTTTTGGAAAAAGTGATTGATTTGATGTGTGTGAGAGAGAGAGATTTGTTTGAAAAATTTGTTTGGTGTACAAGTTTTGAGAAATTTTTTTGAAAAAATTTGTTTGATTTGATTACTTTTAAAAACTTATTTGTAGAGAAAATTTTTTAAACTTTTTTCAGAAATACAAACCAAACGAATCCCTTGAGTTTTGAGACAATTCACGCCTCGAGCCGCATGTGTGGGCCCCATGGTCACACGTGTGGTTCACTGTAGCCCCAAAACCCAGATTCCCACCTAAGTCGCACATGCGGCACAACTCCCCGCATGCGCGGAACAAAGCCCAACAACTAATTTTTTCGCTGCACTAATATAAGATGAGAAACTCCAATGTTAGAAAAAAGCCAACGATGGAAGTATGTCACCGTAAAGTAGTCCACACGCCACATTGATTTTTTTATTTCTATTATAATATTTATTTAATTAGTAATATTTGGGTAACTAATGTGAGAGATATTCACTATCTTATATATAGTGGTTTTCGGTTTTACGAAAGTTACAACTTCCTTAATGGTAGCAAATTATTAGGGGTTACATTGGATCACGGGTCCAAATTTATCTATATATGCCTGCGATTACCATCAAAATATAGACGTTTTGAAATAGAATAGATTTGAAACTCTGATCCTTCCACTTCTCTATATGGTTCTGTGAAAATTGTGTTACATATTTATGAGTAATTTTTTTTTTTTATACATTCAAGACTTGATCAACCAACAAACAATATATTCAAAAGCTTAAACAAGATGGTAGAGAGTATTCCTCTTTCTTATTAAATTATTTTAGTTCTAAGAATTGGTATTAGAGCCTTACTTCTGTTACGTTGTTTTGTCTCCTTTTTATCTGTTTGGAATTTTTGCTTATGGGGTTTTTGGGTAACTTTATACAAGCTGATGGAACCACTTTTAAATTCTCAAAGAGGAAAAGATTAATATTACATTAAGAACTCATTTGGAAATAAATTATTTTAATAATTTTTTAATTTTTTATAAAAAAATATGTAAAAAAATAAAAAGAACAAAATAACAACTTATAATAATTTTTTAATTAAAATATATAATTAGCAAACGAAACCTAAGTCAAATTCTATAACAGTGTGTTTGTCATTCTTTTGAAATAGACCCAACAATTAAATTGCATACAAAGGCGGTCACGTGCCCCTATCTTTCATTGGCTCCATCTTTGGTCATAGCAACATGTTGTATCACTTGCTAAAGAAAAACTATTCAATAATCTTGCGACAATTCATATTATATATAAATTTAATATTTATTAGTTAAAATAATAAATTTTATTTTATTTATTTCTTTTGATTTTTAAAAAAATAATTTAATAGATATAAGTAAGTGATAAATGATATTGAGTGATACTCGAACAAGACCAAATAACCATTCCAATAGATAGGCCACAATATTATAAACAAACCAAAAATATTATATAATCATTAAAAATCAATTACTAAGCTTCCACATATCTTTCCTTCACTTTCACAGGTAAACCACCCTTCATCCTCAAAGTCAAAGATAACAAATGCTCGGGACACTTGTCCTTATTTAGCACGTCAATCTCGAACCTCTCCATCACGGATGCTGCAATCGACTTCATCTGAATATACGCCAACTCCTTCCCGAGACACATTCTCGGACCCGCATGAAATACCGGATACCGGAACGGACTCTCCTGTTTTACCGTACCGTTTTCAATCCACCTCTCCGGTTTAAATTCCCTACAGTCACTCCCCCATATACTCTCCATCCTCCCCATTGCATATGTGTGATAGGTCACAAACCAATCCTTCTTCACAATCGTACCGTCTGGTAAAACGTCGTCGTCTTTGCACGCCTTAGTGTCTACAGGAACTGGAGGGTACAGTCTCATAGCTTCGGAAATCGCCGCGTGTAGATATCCCATTTCGCGTAACTCGTCGAAACTGTACGTTTCGCCGGTACGTTTCGCGTTTCGGGTTCTTACCGTTTCGAGCTCTTGGAGAATCTTTTTTTGGATCTCGAGTCTAGAGGAGAGTAACCAGAAGAACCAAGTGAGAGCCGACGATGTCGTATCGCGGCCGGCGAGGATGAGTGGAAGGAGGTAGAAGGAGAAGGAACAACCATGGGAGACATCCTTAAAGCTTCTTGTTTCTTCCTCTTTTTGCAAACCCTAGCCTCCCTCTTTAGGTCAAAACAATTTCATAACCCTAATCTAGCCTTTTTCTTGCCTCCTTATACTTCCAATCTCGTCCAAACAGGTTTAAAACGTCGGTTTGACTTTCCCAGAAAAAGTCAACGCATGCGCGAAAAAGTCAACGCACGTGCGGAAAAAGTCAACGCATGTGCGGAAAAAGTCAACGCACGTGCGGGAAAAGTCAATTCTGCCAAAATTCTGTCTTTTTGCTCATTTTATGCTCCGACGATGTATAACCTGATTGACACTCAACACACATAAAATATACGGTTTGACCAACAAGTGAAGTTAAGAGATTCTAATTAACGGCCTCAATGATGTACATTTCGGCCTTAATCAGTTATGAATCGAATGCCTTTTGGGTAGTTATCGAAGTTGGTTTTGAGGATGTGTTCGACGTTTAAGGGGTTGGCGGTGATGACGCCGTGGACTTTGCCGGGGCGGCGGAAGACAGCGGTGTTGGTGGGGCAGAGAGAAAGGACTTCGGTGGACCAGTCGAGGAAGCGGTGGCGGTTTTGGATGAAATCTGGGAGGGTTCCGACAAATGGGTAGAATTTGAAGCCTGTTGTTTGGGTCGGTTTGGGTTTTCGGATAAGGAAGAAGTGGAAAATGTAGAGAGAGATGAGGAAGATGAAGAGAAGGCTTTGGATGGATGAAAGTTCCATTTGAGAGAGAGATATGAATGACATGAAGGGTGTGGTGGTTTTGTGTGGATATGCAGTAGTATAGCACTAGATAAGGTAGAAATTATTTAATACTTTTTAAATAATTTTATGTGTTATTGTGAAATAATAATTGGACGGACCAATAATTTATGTAATTGTCTCTTAAGATTGTAAGTGAATCAGAATTTGAATCCATGGAAGGACTGATTTTTCGTTGTGATTTAACTTATGAACCTTTCATTATTTTATTAAAAAAAAAAAAAAAAAGCTAAACAAACTCGATGAATGAATCATTAATTTTTAAATTTATAACAGATGTTTTTGTGATGAATTTAAAAAATACAATTGGTAAAATATCTATCCGTAAATGGAATAGAATTGATGGAGTTTTCAGTAATAATCTAACATAATTATGGTTATTTTCACACACACACACAAAAGTATAATCATTAAATAAATAAATAAATAATTAATGATTATCCTAAAGTGCGTGGATATGTAGTAGTAGTAGCAGCACTAATATTTTTCAAACAAGTTTAGGTAATATTTTCAAACAATAATTATTAATTTAAATTGATGACTTATATTTGTATTATAAATTTTAAAAATATAATAGATAAAGGAGAATGTTTTCCTAAATGGAATAGAGCGCAATCATTAAATAATTTGTTTTAGATAGCATTTACGTGGTCTTAAATGATGGCTTAATTGATGGAAGTTGATCTTGTATTATTAAAAATTATTAATTTCTGATGTGTTTTACTTGATGGAAGTTAATCTTGTATTATTAAAAATTATAAATTTGTGATCGGTTTTGATAGCGTAATCATTTTTTTTTTATCTATTTATATTTTTTGTGGAGATAATCATATGTCAAATTTGAGATATATTTTGATGAGGTAACAAAATTGTTATATACTAAAAAGTGCCTTAGGGTATTATTATTGAATATTTAAAAAAAAAAACACACACACACTTCAAAATGGGTTAAAAGTGAAAGAAATATAATAATTTTAATAAAAAATAGATTAACTTTAATAAAAAAATATTTGGTACTTCTTTCTGTTTTTGTCTTTCTTGGAGCCATAGGAACACTAAACGGACAAAATTCAAACTTGTAAATTAATTATCAAATTCGTGATACGTTTTGTAAGGATTATCACATTCAAACAAATTGTTTACCAAAAAAAAAAAAAAAACCATGAGATTAATTAAGTTTTATATGATTCCATCAAACTTGGTATATAATCAACCAATTAAATAGTGACAATGCATCACAATTCTAGGTATCTTATTTAGCGAAAATAATTTGGTTGTTTTAGAGCAAGTTTATAGAGTATCCCAATTTAATTTTTATTGATTAAAACAGTGAGACTTAACACTGTTTTTTTAATTTTTGAAAAACAACCTAACAAATGTCATCTGTTAAGGGTCTGTTTGGAGTGTTCTAAAAAAGTATATTCTTTTTTATTTTTTCGACTAAAAAGTTGAGGAAAAAAAGATGGTTGTTTGGGATAATTTTTTGATATTTTACGAAAAAATATATATTAAAAAATTATATAAATTAATGTATAGGAGAAGCTTGGGTGGAGTTGTGTATAGGAGAAACTTACCTCCTTTTCAGGCATTGAATTGGATGGTATTGTTCGGCCCGTGAGGGCCTACCACGGGTCCCATTTTGTTAATCGGAACCATTCAATGTATAAAACTCGTTGAGTATTATATGTTTATAAAAAATCACGTTAATCGGATATCGATAGCTATCTGATCGGATTAGTTTTTTGTCAACTATTAACTATAACACCATCCATTTTTTATACAAAACTGATTTGATCATGTAGTTAGTGATATCCGATCAACGAGATTTTTTACATGCATATATTACTCGACGCGTTCTACACATTGAACGATTCATATTATCAAAACGGGACTCGTGATGGGCTCCCACGGGCCGAACAACATCGTTTTATTTGCTTCTCCACCTGTTTCCTTTGTACAAATGGTGGGCAGCTAAAGTACAACTCACGTGACATATGAGTTATACTTTTTTTTTGTAAAATTAATTTTTTTTTTTTTTTGTGAATAGTGATAATTTTTTAACTTTTTTAGTAACTTTTTGACTTTTTTTGAGGTATGCTAAACTAGTAAAACAATATCTGAAAGGGTTGAGATGAATGGGTAGAATTTAAGCCTGTTTATTGGGTTGGTTTGGGTTTTCCGAATGAGGAGAATGTGGAAAACGTGAAGAGGAAGAGGGAGAGGAAGATGAATAGAAGTTTTTCGAATGATGAGAGTTTCATTTTAGGGGAGCTTCTATTTGCACTTTATAAAGTAGGTTAAGTACTCCAATTTAATGATATAATTTTATTGATCTTAAGTCCTTATTTAAAATAATAAAAAAGTACTCAACTTTGGAAAAAATATAAATAAAAGTGTTTTGGACACCCATTCACCATCAGCCCTAATATTCCTTTCCTCTATTCTCTTCTCACTTTTATCACTTTGTATCTTCATACCTAACCCTAACTCAACCTTATTTGTTTTAATCCATCATTTTTGCATTCTATTTTACATTGAAATCAATAATAGACAATAAAGAAGACGTTTCTAAGTAATTTTCTATAGAGAAAGTAAGTTTTTAACTGTTGTTCATCGTTTTTCGTAGGTTGATTTTCCGAATTGATTTGGCATTAACTATTCGAACAAACTCCACATGTTTGGAATTAAGTATTCCGACAAATATATTTTGTTCGACACTGATTATCCATATGAAACAATTGAAACTAACTTTCTTGTGTTTGGTACTGAGTATCCGAACTAATTTCACATGTTTATAATTAGGTATCTAGACAAATATACTTTGTTCGGCAGTGAGTATCCAAATGAAACAACTAGAACCAATTTTCTGTGGTTCAAACATGAGTATTTGAACAAATTTTATATGTTTGGAATTAAGTATCTGGACAAATATATTTTGTCCGGCACTGAGTATCCATATGAAACAACTGGAACCAGGTAGTTGGTGGTGGATTTAAGAGTAGTGGTTTGTTTTGGTAGCCGAATTGTGTAGAGGAGCAGAGACTCTCTTCGTCTTAAACGAACTCAGAATCCCTCTTCGTCGCATGGAATTCCAAAGACTGCAAATGTGATTTTTGTTCCTCTATTTATTGTTAATGGAGTGTACAAAGAATATTTGTATAGGGGTTTTCGGTTTTTAGGGTTAGAATAGGTATTATTTGGGGTGCCCAAACAAATAAATAAATGTTTAAATTTATTATTGAGGTGCTCAAAGTAATGGGGTACCCAACCTACTTTTTGGGGTGCAAATAGAAGCTCCTCCATTTTAGAGATAGGAGAGAAAGGAGATAAGATATGATTTACGTGAATGAAGGGTGATTTTAACTAGGTCAGATCCTTTGCAGGGTTTTCCTGCAATGGTTCCTGTAATGTCCCCAAACAACACTGTTTTACGAAAAAATTCTAAGAAAAAAAAAAAAAAAAAAAAAAAAAAAAAAAACTGACTAACTGTTGTTTACATTTCATGTCTTTACAATGTCAGCCATCTTCTCTATTAGCTCCAACAACCCTTTGTTCCCTCATTCCCCTCTTAAGACCTCCTCCAATCGTTCTCCTCCTCCGACAATCCTCCCCCAGCCGCATCACCCCTTCCTTCCTTCCTTTTCTTGTTCCTCATTTCTTTCTTCTTCTAGATCTAGAAAAAAACAGAGGAAGAGGATCTTGTCAATTTTCAGCAATTGTGGTGGCTTTTGAATGAGGTAGATTTGCAACGATTTGCAGTAGCAACAAATATGCACATATATATAAATCAAAACAAACAAATATACAAATAATCAATTACTTTGCAGACTATGAAACAAAAGTTGAAATCATGGTTTAATTTTTGTGGAACTATTGTGGTTCTAATTCCTAAGCATGAAACATAGCATAGAACAATAAGTAGGTTCCTTTACTTGGTTTGTCCAAGTTCAGTTGAGGAAATAGTTCCCTAAATATTGATCTTTGTTGATATTGTTGTGTTACTCAAATTATATACAATAAATTTATTTGTTAATATTGTTGTGATACTCAAATTATATACAATAAATTCATTTGTTCCATACATTTTATAGCATAAATGATGTTTATTTTGTTCAATCCCATAAACGATATTTACTTCTGAAAAATATGTTTGAATAATGAAAGTTAAATATAAAGAGATGTGGGTTTAATTAAGAAAGAAGTTAGAGAGAGAAAATGAAATATTCTATTGGAGTTTGTTAGTGGTTGCTAGAATTGAAAAACGGTATTGCTTGTATGGATTCGAGATGGTTAATTTGAAAGCTTTTTCCCTAATAGCAAATCTGGTTATGCTTTCTTCTAGATCTAGAAGAAGAAGAATGAAAGAAAGAAAGAAGGAAGACGAATGAGGGAGGGGGTTGTGCGGCTAAGGGATGGTCGTCGGAGGGGAAGAGAAACCAGAGGAGGGTTTTTGAAGAGGAGGGAGGGGTTGGGGGCTCGTCGGAGCTGGTGGGGAGGTGGCCAGCACTGGGGGTGTCAAGAGCAGATTGCCTTATTTTTTGTTTGTTTTCAATCTGGCCCCAAAAGGACGTCGTTTTGGGGCATTATAAGAACCACTGCAAGAAAAGCTGAAGAGGATCCAGACTCGATCTTAACTATGTGATATGTAGTAGAATCAGATGATGAAGGAATTATTCAATGCTATAGAAATTTTAAAATAATAATTATTAATTTAAATGAATGATTTATTTGAATTTTTAGGAGAATGTGCAAATTGTAAATCAATAAATTAAATAAACGATACGCCCTTGTTAGAACATGTTAAAAAAAAGTAATAGTTTACATTAATTATCTTGACTTGTATAGAAATATTAAATAAAAGCAGAAATAAATTTAATTTTTTTAAGAAGCTAATAAATTTGATATATACTTTAGGATGAAGTGTGGGATAGCACATTAATCGAAACAATTTTGTATCAAAACAAAATAAAAATAAATGATAAGTGTAATTTTAAGTATAAAATTAAATACGAAATTAATTTGATATAGTGTTATCAAATATTCAATTAATTATCAAATTAATTTCATTTTTTTTATAAATGATTTACACAAAAGTCTTTACAAATTAAACTATTTAAATCATTATAACAGATCCTGTAGCATGCCCCGTTGATTCAAAAGTACCTTTCAATCTAGATTTAAATCGAGATTCACGGAATTAGGTTCCTGCTGTGCCTGACATAGCAAGCTATTGTGAGACCCATTAAGGGCGTGTCCCGAGTCTTTTTAATGACCCGAACCATTCATGTTGTAAGGTTCGTTAAATAGATAATCTATATAAACAAGCAAGTAATTTGGACATTTATAGCCTTACAATAATAGCACATTTGTTTTCAAAGAATAAATGGTTATCATGATTTTAATAATTTTTAAAAAACAATTAGGACTTAATCATGGGGTTACAGATGTCCAATCAATTTGATTTTTTATATAAATAATGTACTTAATAAATTTTACAATATAAATGATTTAAATTATTTTAAAAAAAAATCTCAGAAGAAGCTCTCGCACTCACTCATAACAACCTGCCAACATGCTAGCCACAACAGAAACCCTCATCCCTATTACAATGTAGTCACAACAACCTGCCAACATGCTAGTCACAACAGAAACCCCCCCCTCACAACTCATAACACTGATAACAACCTGCTAACATGCTAGTCACAACAGAAACCCTCATCCCTATTACAATGTAGTGTTTGAACCCCCCCCAACTTATAACACTGATAACAACATGCTAACATGCTAGTCACAACAGAAACCCTCATCCCTCTTACAATGTAGTGTTTGAACACCCCCCCTCCCCTCAAAAAAAAAAAAAAAAAAAAAACCCCCATCCAAAAACTCCCAACCCTGAGGGTCATGGTGGCGACTGTGGTTTGAGCTCCGACCAGAGATTTCATGGTGGTGAGTGTAGGGATATTCTATTGGGACTAGATTTATGTTGGTTATAAAAGAGAGGCACTCCTATGGGTCTAAGGTATGCTTTTGATACTCAAGCTTGTGAGTTTAGCACTTGATTTATCTTTGAGAGATATACTGACTTGATCGTCGGAGTGCCCCCAGGT
>NW_021024985.1:1236826-1302947 GCF_004153795.1 Camellia sinensis | reverse complement strand
AAGATGCTGGATGCTCGGATTCCACGCTCGAGCGGCATTTCCCCCGCTCGAGCGGAAGTGCAGAATCTGGAAATTCCAGATTGCACCTCCAAGCTCAAAACCAAGTTGTTAACAACTCAAAACCGATCCTCTTGGGCTCATTTTCTGGAAAACTCTTATAAACACATAGAATAACATGTTTCAAAGCTCAATTTTAAGAAATCAAAGCCCAAGGGTGTTTAATTCAAACTCAAACATGAACTTACAACCTAACAATATGAACATGCAAACATGCATGCAACAATCAAGCTACAATTCAACATCTAACCCATGATTGGCTCTAAACTCCATCAATATGACATGAACCATGCAAGAATCCACTCAAAACATGAACAAGAAGACAATGGAGCTACCTTAAGTCTTGTATTTAGGATAGGGAAGCTCAATTGTACAAAACTCCTTCAATTCTTCAAGATTCTCAAGCTAAATCAACAAGAACAATTCCCTCTCTCTCTAACTCTCTTCTTGGTCGGTTAGAGGCAACACAAAGGCTGATGAAATGTTGGTTTTAATCAAATGCATTAAGTGTAATAAGCCTCAAAAAGGTTTGAGGTAGTGGCCCACTACAAGGCTAGTTTGGTAAATAAGTCCAATTCATGTGATTAACTCATTTTAATCTAATTTAATCATACTTAATCAGTTTTCAGGTAAATACACCATAAAATCACATTAATTATGAGGATCATAAAACATTAATCAATTCCCAGTTCGGCCGCCGATAAGGCCTTCAATTAGCAGTTTAAACATATAAGCATGAACAGATAATCATACAGTCAAACAGATAGAATGCAATTCAACTAACATATACTCAATCAATTCGGTTTCCAATTTTAGTCAGTCAGTTCAGTACTTTTACCAGTCCAATTATCAGTCACGATCAGTTCAGTTTTAACGATAATCAATGTTTATCGGTAATCAATCAGTCATTAATCGGTAAACAGTATGAGGGTTGTTATAATTTCAAAGAATTTTTTTTGTACTTGTTCTTAATACATTAAAGTGTTATTATGGGGGTAAGTTTGGGGGTTGGGAGAAGTTAATAAATGCTAAGTTTTTTTTTTATTTAAATCAAAAAATCAGGAAATTAGATTGGGAGATTGAAGCTCTCACAAGGCTTGGGGTTAAAAACCTCATTTTGCTTAATATATAGTATAGACTAGTCTATCACCCGTGCTATGCACGGGATAATTATAGATATTTATATTTGTTTTAGATTTTTTTTAATATATAAATTATGTTTTTAAAGATTTTTTATAAAAATAATTTAACAATCTTATCACTAACCATAGTGTATGGGAGAAGTTGAAAAGGGTACTGCAGTAGTTATGCATGGGTTGTATCTATAATTATTTGTATGAGGGGATCTTAAATGCTGATCTGTAGATTTTGACAAAATCAACAAATGCAGTAATGTGAAAAGACATGTGGATTGGAAAAAGTTAATATATGCTGATCAGGGATTTTGACCAAATCAATAAATGCTGAGTTTTTTTTTTTTTTGAATAAAAAATTTAGAAAATTAAGATTGGGAGATTGGAGCTCCCATGCACGGATTGTGTTTACAATTATCTATATATGTGAATTGTGATTTTTTATTTTTTATTTTAAATGTCTTCTTTTTTTCCTTTTTTTATATTATATTCAAGTTTAATATTTTGATAATAATCATGTGTTGGACTTTTCAAAAAATTAAATGTCTTTTTTTTTTATTGTATTATATTAAATGTTGAGTTTTTTTTTTTGGACTTTTCAAGAATTTTTTTTATGCTTGTTCTTAATACATTAAAGTGTTATTATAAATGATAATAATCATATGTGTTGGGACTTTTCAATGAATTCAATGTGTTGGATTTCAAAAAAAAAAAAATTTGGGTATGGCTTTTGTCTAGTCCGACCCGTGGGGGCCCACCACGAGTCCTGTTTTGATAATCTGAACCGTTTAATGTGTAGAACTCGTCGAGTACTATATGCCTGTAAAAAATCACGTTGATCGAGTATCAATAGCTATATGATCAAATCAGTTTCGTATTAAAAAAATTGAACGGTGAACAAATTAACGATTAACAAAAAACTGTTTTAATCACATAGCTATCGATATCTGATCAACGTGAGTTTTTACAGGGATACAGTACTCGATGATTTCTACACATTGAATGGTTCAGATTATCAAAACGGGACTCGTGGTGGGGCCCCACGGGCCCAACAGCACGGTGCAGTCCGATCCCGGACTGGACAGAAGCCATACCCTTTTTTTTTAATGGTGTTCTTAATGCATTAAAGTGTTATTATGAGGATAAGACTTGGGAGTTGAGAGAAGTTAATATATGCTAAGATTTTTTTTTTTAAATCAAAAAATCAAGAAATTTAGATTAGGAGATTGGAGCTCCCACAAAGTTTGGGGTTAAAACCCCTTTTTGCTTAATATATAGTATAGATATAGATATAGATAGATTGATAGATAGATAGATAGATAGATATAGATATAGATATAGATATGGCACATACCATTTATATAACACAAGGACCAAAGTACCGAGACAACTGAGGCAATTTTCCCTCATCTAAATTAAAGGGGTTTAAAAAGTATAAAAAAAAGAAAAAAAATTATAATATTAAAAAATGTTCACTAAAAAAATATTGATTAAAAATTACAAATTAATTATTGAAAATTCCATACTAAACAAGGTAATGTTTTCTATTAATTTTGAAAATTAAAAAATTATTATTAATTTTTCCTTTGTTTTTTTTTTCTTACAAAAAAATAGCTACATTAATTATTTTATTTTATTTTATTTTATTTTTTTGGAGAGGGGTTTTGACCTGCGATTTTTCTAAAATAGGTAGAATTGGTTCAGACAATGAGAAAAAGTGCTTATGCAAGAGGCGTTTTCACTATGAGAAAGAATAGTTGGTTTTGCATAGGGTGCCTTCTTGGATAATAGCTTAAATACTGGCATGCATGAAGGGCTTAAGTGTGAGACATATGAGAGGGGCTTTAGTGCGAAAATAGAAAAAATGGTTTACAGAATGTTTTCTTGCTTCACGACTTCAATACTTGTGAGAGAGGAGCATGCTCAAGTGCGAGAGAGAAATGAGGGTTTGTAGGAAGTGTCTTCTTGGGTCACGACTTGAGTGTCCGTGCACATGAAAATGAGTGATCAGGGTCAGAGTGTGTCTCTTGGGGTCACGATTTTAGTGCTCCGAAACCCAAAACCATAGCATATTAATAAAGAGAAATAATTAGTGATAAATACAAGAACAGAGAATTTATTATTAGTGACGAAATATTTTTGTCTTCCACAACATAACCTTATGAGACGAAAAATATATTCGTCACGCAATCAATCAGAATTTATTAATGACGAAATATTTTCATCTCCCACAACTTATTCTTCCAATACAAAAATATATTTGTCGCCCATTTAATAGAAAGATGAAACGACATCGTTTGCATGATGGAGTGTTTTATTGGTGACAAAAATGTTCGTCTCCAATGAGCTAAAATAATTCGCGCCAATGCAAATGAAATTGGCGCCTGAATTTTCTAGACGAATTTTTTTTTCGTCTCCTACAAGTTTGAAAAAAAAGTTAAAAACGACAAAATTAATATTTTGTCATTTTTGGGTTAAATTTTAAGACAAAAAAAATTTCGTCACCAAATTTTGTCACAATAGCCTAGATTTCTTGTATTTTGTTTCCTTGTTTAATTATTATTATTATTTTTTCTTTTGTGGAGAAGGGTTTACTAAGAAAGAATAGTAGCTTTGCACAAAATGTCTTCTTGGATAATAATGGTTGCATGCACAAACGGCTTAACTGTGAGAGAGAATAGAGGAGCTTCAGTGCGAAATAGAAGTGATGGTTTATAGAGATTGTTTTCTCGAGTCACAGCTTCAATACTTGTGAGAGAGGAGACTCAAGTGTGAGAGAGAAATGGGGGTTTGTAGAGGGTGTCTTTTCGGGTCACGACTTTAGTATTTGTGTGTGTGTGAAAGTAAGTGATTAAGGTGAGAGTGTCTCTTAGTTTCTGATGACATTTTAATAAAGAGAAATAATTAGTGATAAAATATTTTCGTCTCAAACTCATATGTTCGTTGCCTAATCAACAAAAATACAAAAACAACGTTGTGTGGGGATGGAGAATTTATTGGTGATGAAATATTTTAGTCTCCTTCAACTTTACCTTATGAGATGAAAATATATTCGTCGCGCAATCAATCAAAATGCCATACGACATATGGAGAATTTATTAGTGACGAAATATTTTCGTCTCCCAAAACATATCCTTCTGAGACAAAAATATATTTGTTGCCTAATTAACAGAAAGATAAAACGAGCATGAAGAGTTTATTGGTGGCGAAATATTTTCGTCTCCCACAACTTATCCTTCCCAGACAAAAATATATTTGTCACCAAATAAATAAGAAAATGAAATGACATCGTCTAATAAGTTTAGAATTTATTGGTGACGAATTTCTTTTGTTGCAAAAAACTTTAAATTTTGTGACAAAAATGTTCGTCTCCAATGAGCTAAAATAATTGGCGCCAATGAGAAAAAAAATTGGCGCCTTTTTTTTTTGACGAATTTATTTTTTCGTCTCCTATAGTTTTGAGAAGAATTAAAAGAAACGACAAAAGTAATATTTGGTCATGTTTGGGTTACGTTCTAAAACGAAAATAAATTTTATCATCAAATTTTAAAAATTAATTATTGAAAACTCCATACTAAACAAGGTAATGTTTTCTATTAATTTTGAAAATTACAAATTTTTTATTATTTGTTTCTCTGTATTTTTTTCTCACACAAAAAAAAAAAAAAATAGCTACATTAATTATCTTTTTTTTTTTTTTTTTTTGTGGAGAGAGGTTTTGACCTTCGATTTTTTCTGAAATGGGTTATAGACGGAAAGGGTAGAGTTGGTTCAGACAATGAGAAAAAATGCTTGCGTGTAAGAGGGGCCTTCACTATGAGAAAGAATAGTGGGTTTACATAGGGTGCCTTCTTGGATAATAGCTTCAATGCTGGCATGCACAAAGGGCTTAAGTGTGAGACAGAAAAGAGGGGCTTTAGCGCGAAATAGAAGAAATGGTTTACAGAGTGTCTTCTTGAGTCACGACTGCAATACTTGTGAGAGAGAAGTAGACTCCAGTGCGAGAGAGAAATGAGGGTTTGTAGAAAGTGTCTTATTGGGTCACGATTTCAAGGTCCGTGTACATGAAAATGAGTGATAAGCGTCAGAGTGTATCTCTTGGGGTCACAGTTTCAATGCTTCGAAACACAAAATCACGGTATTTTAATAAAGAGAAATGATTAGTGATAAAATATTTTTATATCCTTAAATACCAAAACAAATAATTTATTATTGGTGATGAAATATTTTTGTCTTCCACAACTTAACCTTATGAGACAAAAAATATATTCGTCATGCAATCAATTAGAATTTATTAGTGACGAAACATTTTCGTCTCCCACAACTTATTCTTCCGAGACAAAATATATTTGTCGCTTATTTAATAGAAAGATGAAATGACATTGTCTACATGATGGAGTGTTTATTGGTGATGAAATATTTCCGTCTTCCATAACTTATCATTCCCAGACAAAAATATATTTGTCGCCTAATAAATGGAAATATGCAACGACATCGTTTAATAGGTAAGAAATTTATTGGCGACGAATTACGTTCGTCACAAAAAAAAAAATATTTTGTGACAAAAATGTTCGTCTCCAATGAGCTAAAATAATTCGCGCCAACGTAAATGAAATTGGCGCCTCATTTTTGCAGACGAAATTTTGTTTTCGTCTCCTATACTTTTGAGAAAAATTAAAACAAACGACAAAATTAAGATTTCGTCATCTTTGGGTCAAATTTTAAGACAAAAAAAAAAAACAAATCGTCACCAAATTTTGTCACAATAGCCTAGATTTCTTGTAGTGAATTTAGTGGTAGAAAGGCCAAATAAAGGTGATCACAAGGGTCTAAAGTGATGGCCCAAAACAATGCCAAACAAGGCACAAAAGGGGGTAGATCACCCCCAACACCAACAAAGCCTTAAACAAACATTTCAAACACTTGAAAATGGAGCTTTTTACAGTTGAGAGTTAAGCCAAAATAAGCATGCAAAGTTGGCCTAGTAAGTAACTACAACAAGGCTTTAAACGGATTAAAGACTCACCCTTGAAGAATCAAAGCAAGACAACAACTTCTGAGGCAAAAACCAAGCCTTGAGCTTCAAACAAGCCTCCAAGAACCTCAGCCTAAGATTGAAGGTGTTTCACTATGTGTTTGTATGCAAAAGTGTGAAAAAATGGCACTTTTAAGGAGCAATATAGAGATAGAAGTGTATGTATAACTCCAAGCAACTTTTTCTGAACCTAAAGCAAGAGGGAGGAGGTTCCCTCTTATAGAAGATCAAGCATCAAGCTTGCTGAACAAGCTTTAGGCTCCAAGCAATCCCTCCATACAAAGTGTATGGAGGATGCCTTCTGTGCCCAACAGCTGGCACAACTGGCAAGAAAATATTTGCAGGAAACTGTAGGAAAGCTGCAGACCAGTTGAAGTGGTCGGCCAGCTACTTTTTCTGGTCTGCAAGAAGAGAAAGTGGTTGGCAAGTGGCTGGCAAGTATCTAAATTGAAGCCCCAGAAGTAAGCTTTCCAATGTTGGCAGCCTTGCATCAAAATTCCAACTGTGCAAAAAGTTATGGCTGTTTTGGTGAAGCCACGCAGTTTTGATCCTACCCGGATTTATGCCGAACTTCTCCTCAACTAGTTTTCTTCTCTCCTCTCTCATTTTCTTCAACTCCAAATCCCTAAACAAGGTGTTTTGAAAGATTTTCAAAGATTTCATCTCTCTTTCATCCATTTCCACTTTGTCCTCGCTCGGTTTACCGAAAAGCGCAACATTTAACAAAATGTGAGCGTCGGAACATCGTAGAATCATTTTTCAAAAATATTTTGAAAGAGAGGGTTTTAAGGTCTAAAAACCATTCAAAATAGCTTTGGTCTAAAATGAGGTGTAAGGTTAGGATTTGACTCTCCTTGCCAAAGAAACCGAACCTTTGCACTGCACAACTTTCAACACTAAGTAAACCATCAGTAATGCCCAAGTCTTAAGGACGGTAAAAAATGGGGTGTCTACATGGACTAGCAACAGAGCAGATTCGAAGAGCTGATACTATTTGATGAGAGAAGGCGAAAAGCATTGTATCGTGTTCAGGGCTATCAATGTAGAATTGCTAAGGCTTTTAACAAGAAGCTTAAGTCCCGGAATCTCAAAGAGGGAGATATGGTGCTGAAAGGCAACCGAGCTCCCATTCATGACCCTAGGGGCAAGTTCAGACCCAATTGGACTGGTCTTTACATCATCAAAGCTATCTAGTCGGATGGAGCTGTTATTCTCATGGACTTGGATGGCCTGAAATTTTCACAACTGATCAACATGGACAAGTTGAAGAAATACTATCCTTGAGAGTCTCGCTAGGCTGAAAACCTGAAAGGACAACCTAAGCAAAAGTTAGATCATGAAAAATTAGAAATAAATAAAAACTGAGCTCGCAAGGTTGAAAACCCTAAAGGGCAACTTCGGCAAAAGTTAAAGTGCAAAAGGAAAGAGTTAATACTCGGGTGAACTTGAACCAAACTACGTAAGTCCTGATTCCTATCTTCGGGATACGTAGGCAACTTCATCTTGAAGTCTGGCCGTAATCACCACCAACTCAATTGTCCTGTCCATGTGTTTGATTATGTCATCTTTGTCTGTTCTTTACCTGAGGCTTCGGTTGTGATCTTTACTCTAAGAGAAGAGCAGGTTACAATGCTGAGCAGTGGTGTTCAATCATGGGGCAATTTGTGATCTTTTGATTCAAGGTTGTACAACTTGAGGATTGATTCCGTACGTATCAAGTGGTGATCTTTTTCAAAAATGGTTTTGAAAAGTTTTAATAAAAGTTTATTTTGTTAAAGTTTTACCTTTTACAACTTAGACCATTTTTGGACCAAAAGGAAAATTTTCAGTGCTCACAACTTTAATTTCACTAATTTCAACATAAAAGTTCTCCAAATCTCTGATACAAATCAAAGTTGCTTTTATTACATTGAAATACTTGAAAAGAAAGGTCAAAGCAATAAACTAGGGGCATAGGTGAGTTAGGTGCTCCTGCGTCCCCTACTCACGCTTGTGGAAGCTTTTGAAGCCAAAGTGGGCTCAGTTTGTGCCTCATCCTCAAGCCAAGCCAAGCATTTACCAAAAAGGGTGCAACTGAAACTAAGGGCAGGGGCCATAAGCTCTCTCATCCTCCAAGTAGTGAGGTACCTAGCCAAGTGTGAACCACGGATGAGGAATGAAACTGTGCACTCTACCCCCTCCTTTGGGCGGATCTGATCATGCCCAAATTGACGTCTGAATTGGAAGGGGAAATAGAACACACAATGTGTGAGGCCAATCAATTGAATGCCAGGTTACCGAGCCATGCTGTAACTCATCTCTGTCAGATTAAGCCAGGGGCAACGCCAAGCTATGTCAGCAACAGACTTGTTGCACATCCAGTTGCACCACCATTCCTCATTCGAGAAATCCACTAGTCGGTGACGGAAGAAATATCCTTGAGCTGAGTACTCAGGGCAAGAGTCCACTACCTTCAGCTTGTCCATAAGCCACACTTGGGAAATGATGAAAGAAAAAAGAGATGCATGTTGAGAGAAAAGTGAGAAAAGGGCTTTGAGAGAAAAATAGAGCATGAGTGTTGAGCGACATGAGAAACACATATGAGAAAGGGTAGGAAACAATACCTGAAGAAGTACTGGACTCCCTGCGAATCTGGTAGTCTCCCGCCGATGAAAGGCATCTAAACCCATTAAAAGTCTCGGCCAGTGCCAAACCAATGCAACTCTTTTCTTCTTTCAAACCTTGGGCCACTTTGATCAACTGAATGTTGGATCCGCCAAAGCTAGGGGAAAGAAGGAAATGAGCAAGCATTCATAAACAGAGGGCATGTTGCCGAAAATCTCGCCAGAGAAGGTTGCCTCTGTCATCGATGTTGGAAAATTGATGGATCAAACTGGGAATGTCTAGTTATCCATCGTGGGCTAGAGATCGAGCCTCGTGCAAAATAAGCCCACACATCCGTCCCAAAGCTTGGGCGTGGCCAAAACGGGACTAAGGTATGATTTCCTCATTGCACCTAGATTCTATTAGTGCTTGAAATTCTTCAATTGTCGGGCATATTTCTTGTCCCCTAAAGCTAAAGACATGTGTAATCGGGTCCCAACATCGAGCAGTGGCATGAAGGAATGGAAAACGAAGTGGAGTACGACTTAACGAAAAAAGTGCATTTATGCAGAAACCCTAGAAAATTACATTTTTCTTGCCGTCTAAAGTCGTAATCCAATCCGAGAGCTTTTCGGTGAAAAATGGCTCTATTTGTGAAGAAATTGCAGCTGAAATGAAGTTCAAGAGAAGAAATCACGAAGCTGAACCTTTTGTAGAAGACAAGGCTGTGAGTGGAAGCAGTTGTCAACAATCTGGCGATTCTTACATTTGATGGCCGGCAGGCCACATTGGTGGCCTGCAGGTTATTTTGGTGGCTGGCAGGCCACTCTCTATGGCCGGCAAGTTCCATCTCTGGCTGGCAGCCTTCTTTTCAGGCCTGCCGTCTACCTATGTGCTAAGTAGTACTGGAAACATGTGTTTTGTTTTGATCTTTGTGTGTTTTAAAGTCTTGTTTTGAGACTTTTTGGTTTTAGCGGGCTTGGTTATTTGTATTTGAGTTGTTTTTGCTTTGTTTATCGAGTTGTTTTTGCTTATCGAGTTGTGTTTTGAATTTTGTATTTTGGTTTTTGGTCGGCTCATTACCCGATTAAGAACATTGTTTCAATCAAGCGTTCTCTTGGCAACTTCGATTCCATGTTCATTTCATGCAAATATGGTGCTCATGATACAAAAATAACAACACTTTTTATAAAAAAAAAATTGCGAGGTTTTATTCCAATCATGTTTTTTTTACAAAAGAGAAGTACAAGTTTCAAAGCAAAATAAAACATATATGAGGCTATACATGTGCTACTGCTACCAAACAAAAAGAAACTAAGCAAAAAATCAAAAATCAGCGTCAGTCGCCTCAGGTCTGAGAGGTCCTCTTTGTCCTCTTCCTTTGAGAGGAGGACTCAGGGGCACTATCTCCATCAGGGCCACTATCTGAATCAGTTTCTGAGCCAGAACCAGAGCCGGTATCATCTCTGCTCTCTGCTCCAGAACCCTCCTCAGCAACACCTCCACTCTCGGAACTCGAGCCAACACCATCGTCTCCACTCTCGGACGACTCAAAATGCCGACTCACTACCTCCTCAGAGTCACTAGTCTTAGGATCGTCATCACTCAAGATGGGCTCTAGAGGACTGCTCTGGTCTCGGGTACCCCTATCTCTGCCTCTTCTCCCTACTACTGGAGGAGGTACTGCCGGTGCTGGTGCTATCATTGGGGCCATCGATACAGATGGGATCTGAAAAAGACAGTTGTCAACATATCAGCTATAGTTTGTGTATCAGGTGCAAGCATAGTATGCAGAATGAGTGTATGCAAAAATCAAATACAGTATGTGAGTATAGTGTGTAAGTACAATGTGCAAGTACAGTGTGCCAATACAGTGTATCAGTGCAGTCTGGGAAGACTACGGTTGAAATGCCAGTGTATCAGTGGAAAGATGATAGCATGAAGCGCAAACTGAAGAAAATTACCTGGATACTGTAGAGACTGAGTAGCGTCTCCCTCCTCTGTATCATCCCCATTAAGGAAGCAATTAGCTCGAAACAGCTCCTTCTGTACTCTATCGATGCCTGCAAATGCATTTGAATGATCAGTGTTCGCAATAAACATATCTGAAATGAAATGTGGAGTGCAAATGTTAAAGTATGGTCCATACCTGAGATGGGTCCTGAACTTTGACAAGTTCATGTCCAGCCTCCGCAGGCTTAATTGGGATCTGGTAAGCAGCCCCAATATGCCACCAGCATGTGAGTGTGGTGGGAAGCTTTGGCCAACGGCTGTTCTGCTCCGTACGGGGAGCCCCTCTAGCACGAGACCTGGTTGCCTTAGTCGTCTCTTTCGCTGCAGGAGCCTTCGCCCCCTCACCTCCGCGAGCGCCTGTCAGAGGTGGCATGAGGTGGGTCTGAATAAAGGTCGCGTGGTCACCATTTGCTCTGAAGTAATCAGCATCCAAGCCTACCATGAACTAAGTAACTGCATTAGCGAATAGATTGTTTGCTGATCTTATAGACTCTAGAGGTGGCATCGGAACGACCAGATCTGGCAAGCCCACGGTTTTTCGAACAAATTGCTCACTCAAGAACCAAGCCCGGCAGACTAGGCCCTCAAGTAGGATCTGAAAATGAGAAGTGGCCTAGGCCCCTACGCATTGGTCCCGCACTCCAACCGGCATCATGGCCCAAGGCTGCCAGATGATCTGTAAATAGAGAGTATACAGATTGTTAGTTGCTGTCAGTTGCTAAAGTGTGAATCAGAACCGTTGTAAAGCGAAAATGGCTGTGTTTTGGGTTACCTTGTGGGCGGTCATTGTGTCAAAGTAGTGGTAGAAGAATATGAATGACTCGCAGCTCCTGCGCTGACACATGCCATCATACGGCCTTAAGTAGGGAACTGCCAAGGGGAGCTCCTCCATGGGCTCTAGGGCAAGAGTTGGGAAATAAGCATAAATCCACAGCTACAAGGAAAGTGCAATAATATGTGATAAGCACACATTATGAACAGATGCAGAAAGTGTAAAGCAGAAAGGATATAGCATGAACAGATATAGAGAGAGTGCAAAGCAGAAAGCATATGTGTTGAATAGATACGAAGCAGAAAATGTAAAGTGCAAAGATGGAACTAAAATGCATACCACCCAGGTTTGCCAGTAGCCTCCAATTAGCTCTCCCCTCAGGCAGGAGGTAGGGCTCATATATTCGTATAGGGTGGTGAGGCCAGCTCCACCCCAGTCATAGAAGCGTACTCGGGGAAGGGTCACTAGGGCGCTCAACAACTATAAGCCCATGGTGTTCCACCTATTTGAAAACAAGGTGGTACCGAGGACAAACATCAGGAAGCCTCTAGCGTACTGCTTCATCTCCTCTAATGTCTCGGGTTCGCTCCCTCAAAATCGCTCAACGAACTAGCTATATTTGACCATAGCTGTCCGGTATAAGGGTGGATGCGCTCCCAGTAGCTAGATCTAGGCCGCCTCCCACTCCCCCATGTCGGTGTCAAAAGGGATCGGATCACCCCCTACTCCTAAGCTAGTGATCATGGCAAAGGCATAGAGAGTCATCGTCATCTCCTTGGTCGTGGAAAAGTGGAAGGAGTTAGTAGTATCCCAAGCCCCAATATGCCACCAGCATGTGAGTATGGTGGGAACCTTTGGCCAATGGCTGTTCTGCTCCGCACGGGGAGCCCCTCTAGCACGAGACCTGGTTGCCTTAGTCGCCTCTTTCGCTGCAGGAGCCTTCGCCCCCTCACCTCTGCGAGCGCCTGTCAGAGGTGGCATGAGGTGGGTCTGAATAAAGGTCTCGTAGTCACCATTTGCTCTGAAGTAATCAGCATCCAAGCCCACCATGAACTGAGTAACTGCATCAGCGAATAGACTGTCTGCTGATCTTATAGACTCTGGAGGTAGCATCGGAACGACCAGATTTGGTAAGCCTACGGTTTTTCGAACAAATCGCTTACTCAAGAACCAAGCCCAGCAGACTGGGCCCTCAAGTAGGATCTGAAAATGAGAAGTGGCCTAGGCCCCTACGCATTGGTCCCGCACTCCAGCCGGCATCATGGCCCAAGGCTGCCAGATGATCTGTAAATAGAGAGTATACAGATTGTTAGTTGCTGCCAGTTGCTAAAGTGTGAATCAGAACCGTTGTAAAACGAAAATGACTGTGTTTTGGGTTACCTTGTGGGCGGTCATTATGTCAAAGTAGTGGCAGAAGAATATGAATGACTCACAGCTCCTGCGTTGACACATGCCATCATACGGCCTCGAGTAGGGAACTGCCAAGGGGAGCTCCTCCATGGGCTCTAGGGCAAGAGTTGGGAAATAAGCATAAATCCACAGCTACAAGGAAAGTGCAATAATATGTGATAAGCACACATTATGAACAGATGCAGAAAGTGCAAAACAGAAAGGATATAGCATGAACAGATATAGAGAGAGTGCAAAGCAAAAAGCATATGTGTTGAATAGATACGAAGCAGAAAATGTAGAGTAGAAAATGTAAAGTGCAAAGATGGAACTAAAATGCATACCACCCAGGTTTGCCAGTAGCCTTCAATCAGCTCTCCCCTCAGGCAGGAGGTAGGGCTCATATATTCGTATAGGGTGGCGAGGCCAGCTCCACCACAGTCATAGAAGCGTACTCGGGGAAGGGTCACCAGGCCGCTCAACAACTATAAGCCCACGGTGTTCCACATATTCGAAAACAAGGTGGTACCGAGGACAAACATCAGGAAGCCTCTGGCGTACTGCTTCATCTCCTCTAATGTCTCGGGTTCGCTCCCTCAAAATCGCTCAGCGAACTAGCTATATTTGACCATAGCTGTCCAGTATAAGGGTGGATGCGCTCCCAACAGCTAGATCTAGGCCGCCTCCCACTCCCCCATATCGGTGTCAAAAGGGATCGGATCACCCCCTACTCCTAAGCCAGTGATCATGGCAAAGTCATAGGGATTTATCGTCATCTCCTTGGTCGTGGAAAAGTGGAAGGAGTTAGTAGTATCCCATTACCTCTCCACAAGCGCTTCTAGAAGAGGATGGCTCGCAATAACCCGTGTCAGGCTAGAGTAGAAAAGTCTGAAGCCGATCTCATCAACAATGTCGCGAACCCCAGCAGGGAGCTCATTATACCAATCCCTAGCTGCGTTGCTCCGTACCCCCTATAGGCACGGACGTCTCCCTATAGCAAATAATAGATGAAACAGATCAGGAAGTGAT
This sequence comes from Camellia sinensis, assembly GCF_004153795.1. Taxonomy (NCBI): domain Eukaryota; kingdom Viridiplantae; phylum Streptophyta; class Magnoliopsida; order Ericales; family Theaceae; genus Camellia; species Camellia sinensis. Next base: position 1,288,936 of record NW_021024985.1, on the reverse strand, counting down.
GAAAGTACAATAAGATAAAAGGCAGTGCAAGAAACGCAATGAAAAGAAAGGCAGGAATTGAGTTTTCAAAAACAGAGTTCTTACCTCAGTGGCACTAGATAAAAGGTGGGAGGCCGGCTCCTGCAACAGGAGGTCCTCTGGTACACCACGAGCAAAGTTGTTGAACCGCCTAATGCCTCCGAGTGGCAATATGTGCGTGTGGGGATGATATCTCGCCGGATCAAACAGCTATTCCTTCAATGGTTGTGGTTCTGGTTTAACCTCCAGCTCAAACTCTACCTCGAGGTCGGCCTCGATACCCTCAGCCGCCTCATTGACATCGGCAACTACCGGCTCCTCTACCTCGGCAACAGGTGGGAATATGGAGGGAACCTCTAGAGGAGCCCCATCATATGAAAAATCATCTGCCATTTGTGAAAAGTGGGTGAAAAGTAGGTGGAAAATGGAGAAAAAATGGTAAATTTGAAAAAAGTCAACCCTAGGAGAGAGAAAATGGGAGGAAAAGTCAAAGTCGGGAAAAGTTCACAAAACCTGAGAGAGACTCGAGGAGAACAAGCTTAGAAGGGTGAAAATGAGAAAAAAAAATCAAAAACAAATTTTGATCGATTCAAAAGGAAGAGAACTAAGAGGGTTTATCGAATAAAGTTTGCGTGAGGAGTTGGAAAATGCGTAAAAAGCTCGAATCTAGAGAGAAGAAGCACCTAGAGAGAGAGAGAGAGAGAGAGAGAGAGAGAGAGAGCAATTTCAGAAGTGTGGGTGTATGAAAATGAGGGGTCTTGGTCTATACTTAAAGACCCGAGGCAAAAGGACCAAATTGCCCTGAATCTGCCATCGGTGGTCGGCAGGCCACATTGATGGCCGACAAAATGTTTTGATGGTTGGCATATGGCCGGCAGCATCCCCTGATGGCTGGCAGGTGGCTGGTGGTTCTCAAGTGGGTCCTGGTGCTGTTTGGGGCTTCTTCTTCCCGAGTGGTTTGTGGAAAGTTTTCTTTTGAAAGCTTACAGCTCTGTTCTGATGTGTGCGTGTCCCAGTTGCTACTCTGAACAAGGTGTATCCTTTTGAACATGTTGCAATTCCTCCGAACTCAAAGGTGCCATCGAGTATTGTTTTATTCGATTTACGCTTTTGTTCTTTTCCATTGCATAGAATATGTATCACACATATGTATGTTGCATATGTGTTATTGCACGTGTGTCTCGCATCATTTATATTACATGCGTAGAATATGCGTTTGTTTATTGCATAGAATATGCTCTGGCTCTTATTTCATGTGTATAATATGCGTTGTTACTGGATTGATTCGATCAATTAATTCGATCACTTTGTGCATCTACCGCACACGCTCATTTTGTGCATCTATCGTACACGTTCCCTTTGTGTATCTATCGCACACGTTCATTTTTGTGCATTTATCGCACACCTCTCTGTTGTATCTCGGGACGCGTGAAGCGTGAGCCCGAGTGACTTTTCTAGTATCTCAGGATGCGTAATGTGCGGCCCTGGGAGTGTTTTATCTTGAGACGCGTGAAGCGCGAGCCTGAGCGATTTTCTTTTGTATCTCAGGACGCATGACGCGCGGTCCTGGGCGTGTTTTTATCTCAGGACGCATGAAGTGCGAGCTCGAGCGATTTTCTTTTGTATCTCAGGATGCGTGACGTGCGGCCTTGGGCGTGTTTTATCTCGGGACGCGTGAAATGCGATCCTGAGCAGTTTTCCTTTCTTGTTTCTCGGGACGTGTGAAGCGCGAGCCAGAACGGGTTCTTTTGTTTCTTGGGACGCGTGAAGCGTAAGCCTGAGCGGTTTTTCTTGTTTCTCAGGATGTGTGAAACACGACCCCGAGCAATTTTTGTTCCTTTGGTTCTCGGGATGCATAAAACGCGACCTTGAGCGGTTTTTTGTTTCTCGGGATGTGTGAAATGCGACCCCAAACGATTTTTGTTTTCAGTTTCTCAGGATGCGTGAAACGCAACCCTGAGTGGTGTTTTCTTTCCTCGTCTCTTATTTTGGCATGGTCAAGGTGTGGTTTATATCTTCTTTTTGTATGGAACTTGTGTTGGTTTTAGGCTTAAAGATGCTCATTCATATGTTATTATCTCGTCATCTTGCTTACCGCACTTGTTATTGCTTATTGCATCATCTTGCATGATCATGAGTTTTCAAAATAGTCGGCTTTGCGTAGCGTGTGAGTCCAGTTTCAAAGTTTGCATTGTTCATATCATTTGCATCTTGCCCTAGAACTACGCTGGTTTGATTCCTTGCAAAGGGATACGTAGGCAACCTACGGGGCGCAACCATTTATTTCTATCGTGATTGTTTGTCCAAGTCTTATGGCCTTGTCAAAATGGGTCGTCTTCAGGCTTTGACATTCACTCACGTCATTTCATGACTCTGAGTTCTGTCAAAGAGGGGCAACTATAGACATCCTATTTTTGACGGCCCTTACGACTTAGACGTCATCGCATGCACACCTGATGATGAGTCTATATGCTCGTCAAGTGCTCAAAGTCCTTGGCGGAATGCCATAACTTTGAGCCCTTCAAACCCTACACCTCTGTTGCCTCATTCTTGGACTAGACCTTTGTTCTTCAAGCCTGCAACCCTTGGTGTCCTGCCAGCCACCTTTTTGGGCTGCTGGCCATCACTCTTGGTTGCTGGCCACCGATGTCTTTTGCAGATATTTTGTGACAGCTGTGCCAGCTGTTTGCACAGATGCTTATATCTGCTCCCACATGTAGGGTTAGATTTTCTTGAGGGGAATTTATGTTTTCTATATATAGAGGGCCTCTCTCTCATGTTTTAAGGTTAGAAAAATTTTGAAGCAAAATTTTTCCTCTCTCTCTTTCAAATTTCTACACTTTAGCCTACATATCCTTAACATTTGCCTATACACTCTTAACCAAATCTTCTCAACTTTGAGCTGAGGTACTTTTGAGCTTGGTTTGAGCTCTTGAAGGGTGTGTTATCTTGATTTGTTGCCTAGAATTGGTCTTCTCTTCAAGAAGTATAAGGCTTTGCTTGTTGCTTTGTTTTATTTGCCATTATTCTTGCAATTTTTCTAACTATTTTTGGGCAATAAAAACTCTATATTTTTGGGTTGAAACTTGAGTTCTAAGGCCATTAAAGGTTGATGGGTGGTTCACCCTTCTTTGCACCTTGTTTTGGAGGCCTTTACCCTTGTGTTTTTCCATCCTTTTACTATCTGTTTTTGAGCTTTCAAACACTATTTTTCAAAGTTATTTCAATGGCTAAAATCATGTTTGAAGTCCAAATTTGGAGGGGTTAGCCTCCCCTCCTTGTGTCTTGCTTACTAGCCTAGCTTGTGCTATGTTTTAGCATATTAATCTAGCTATTGTTGTCTTAAATCCAGCATGTTGTAGGACTTATTTTAGACTATTTTAGCACTTTTTTTGGTTGTTAGTTGCATTTGAGCTTTGTTTTGCATGCTTATAGTATAATTGTCGTCATGAGTTTGGTGTTGTAGGCGTTAGACACCATCTTATTTGAGCTGACTGCATTTGTTTATGTCTTTCTTTGCTTGTGATCACTCTTAATCACCTCTGCAATCTCCCTCCTTTCTTGGCTTTTATTTTGCTTTGAAAGTGGTTCAAATAACTTGTTTGTTTAGGCAAAGCATGAGATTGACATGTCGTGCTTATTGGTTTAATCCTTTAGGGGGTTCATTACCAACAGTATGATGTCTCTTTCATGCCTAAGACAACACTTGGTTTGAGCCTTCTTTCCATTTAGAGGACTTAAACTCACTATTGGACTAAATGAATTAAAGAATGGATGGTAATCTAAAATGGAGTAATAAAATTAAGGCTAAAATGGTGCAAGACAATAAAAAAGTGTTATGTTCAATTGGACGTTAATTGAACACATGGAAGCTTGAGGAATTTCATACTCATTAGTGATGAAATGACTCAAGTTTCCAAGGTCACCACTTCCCCTGATCAATCCATGAAAGGGGAGAGGTTTGTGTCGTGTTTTGTTGCATTTATTGAACTTACACACTTTGGTTCATGAGCCATCATACAATGAAATTGCTTGAGTTGATGGTTTGTGGACCAAGTTTACTACTCCTTTGATTTGTTTATGAAAATGAGGGATGAGTTGGGCAGACAACCTTGAGAATACCCTGTGCATGTTTTGTTTGCTCTTTGTTGCAACAAGATGAACTGGGCAGCAGTGGCCGGCAGGCCATTTTCCATGGCCGGCAGACCACCTTTGATCGCCGGCCGGCTATCACTGGTGGCCGGCTGGCTCTCACTACTGGCCGGCCAGCCACTGATACAAAATTCAACAGTGTATTCTTTGAGCAGAGCAGAGATATTCTAGAAGTGGACAGAGGTGTAAGTGTTCTACTGTGCAGCATAAACCTTCTAGAAGCAAAACAGTGGCTTTTCGGGTGGAAACCGAGCACGTGCATGAGCATTCCTCGCATATCGAGTCTGTTTAGCTTAAATATTTGTTATAATTAATTGGTTATAACTATTTGAATTTTGTAAAGTGTTGTAATTAATTAGTTAGTTTAACTAGTTATCTAATTAAGTGTTATAATTTGATTAGCTAGAATAGTTAATTCATTTGTTGTAATAATTAGTTAAGCAATTTAGCTAATTTAATTTGTTTTGTAATAATTAACTTAGCTTAGTTAATTAGCTAGTTTATTCATTCGGACTCTCCTTCGTGAGAGCCCAATGTAATAATGTGTATGTCTTCCAACCCCACGTTCTTCTCCCTTTTATTTACTAGCTTATGATAGTTAGTTTAGGGACATCATGTTTTTTTTAGCATACTTCATGTTTGCATTCACTTGTATTATATGCACCAAGGCTCGGTTCATTATTCTAACTCCATTGTTAGTTTAATACTTCTTTGAATACTTGCTTAGACCGCATGCTATTTCATTGATTCATATGCCATATTAGTAGCCGAGCCTAGTAATTCCATATCGCATATGTTGCATTAGTCATATCGCATAGTTAGGATCATGCATTTTTCTAACTCATTTCTTTTTTGGCTTGAAGTACTAGGTGAGCCTTTACTCGCTTTAGCATATCGCATGCGTGTGATTGTTGCCATGTCTAGCATGCTTACCGTGAGGCTAATTGCTTAAGTGCTATAATTGCTTGAATGCCTGTGGATGAAGGCCAATTGCTTGAATTGGAATAATTTGAGCAATGTTCATATGCGATCACTTTTTCAAGTGGTACATATTTCAAAATGATTTTCAAAACAAACATGAATCAAATGTTCCAATTCTTGCAAAGTTAGTATATACTTGTGTGTGTGCACATCATATAGTAATGCTAGCCTAATAAACGGATCAAGAGCATATAATGTAAATAAGATTCATATCATGATTAGTAGAGCCCGATCTTTGATCGGGCGAGTGAGGGTGCTCAATTCATTCATAACCTTTCCTTCTCGTACCTAAGTTCCCGAGCCGAGACAATCTTGGTGATGACAGACATATGGCCTTTGGCACGAGTCATGGGTTTCCTAAATTTTCTAAAAAAATATTTAGGTAGCGACTCTGTATCTAACAAAACAGTCAATTTTTGGCATTTTTGATTCAAAATCAATTTTCCAAAAGATTTGCCGGATTGGGACTCTTTGGTGTTTATCTATTTCACATTGTACTTGTGAAATCAGATTCAGAATTACGGGAGTCCAATACTGTAGGGCTTATTTCGACTTCCGAAAGGGGGGACGAAAAAGTCGAGCTACAGTTTACCTCCTTGTGGTTTTGGGAAATTATAACTAGGATTCCTAATTGTATCTAAGAAGATCTGAGTCCAAGGTCTTAGCATTGGAAGAATAGTTACTAGAGGATGACATGTCTTTGCATTAATTTGGAAGAATTGAATTCAAATCCTCTAAATTTGATTGGGAAGTTAATTGTATAATACATTTCATTTGGTCATTTTCTTATTCAACTTTTATGAAAGATGATTGAGATAATACTTCTCACACAACTGTAAGCACACACCTTACATATGAACCAAGAAAAGACCAAAACAATAACACCCATAATCATAAAATGAATTTAAATAAAAGTTCATCTTCACCCTACACCCATCTCTCGAATTTATTAATTCCTACACCTATCCACACCCTTCACAGCATCTAATGAACTAAAAATTAATTCATTATCATACCTAAACATTAATTCATTATCATACCAGATTTGTTCAAAATATCACTAAAGTTAACATATTCAATAAGAATTCCATAGTTTGAAATGAGACAAACAACATAGTTTGAAATGAGACAGGAATTCATATCACCAATGAACCAACTAAAGTCTTTATTCATCATACCAAAACAAACATCATAGTTTGAAATGAGACAATAAAAACATTAATTCATATCACTAATGAACTAACTAAAGTCCATAGTTTGAAATGAGACAGAGGAATTCAATAAAAATACAGAAATAATCAATAACTAGCATTTGTTGTGCACTTTGGTCTTAAATTCCATCAAGACAATCAAACAAATAGCATAGCTAGAATATAGTGTGAACAACCAGTTTAGTTGCAAAGACAGTCAAACAAAAACAAAGAACCCTAACTTCACTCAGAGAAATGAAATTAAAGAAGCAAAATTTTTGGTAATTAAATTCTCATTAGAACAATCAACAACAAAACATTGAACTATCCACTTAGTTATTGAAAAAATTAAGACAATTGCAGTGCGAAATTGTCAAGATTTCCTTCAAATTCTCACCAACCAAATAGAAAATAAACAAATTCAAAGATAGTCAAGAAGAAATACCAAAGAAAGAAAAGAAAAGAAACCTGATTTCCTGGAGAAGAATAGGGATTCCAAGAAGGTTAAGCAGGAACCCTAGAATTTTTTTCTTGTATTGTTTTGTTTTATTTAAATTCTTGCAAAATATAGAGGGGTATTTGGGGGGTGGGTAAGACTAGGAAGAGCAGGTAATCAGAGATCTGATGCACCATTTCACAGTAAGCATGAACCCTAAATTCTTTCACATTAATTGATCATTTCACAGTAATTAGAGAGAGAACGGAAAAAGAGAGAGAGAGAGAGCTCAGTAACAATTCGCACACATAGAGCAACCAAAAACAAAAACCCTAACTCGATGTTTATATATATATATATAACAAACAAAGGGCATGAAATCTTACCTTTTTGGTGCAGATCAACGGAAAACAGAGAGGAAAGGAGTTCGATCGGCTGCGATCTTGAAGATGTGGAGGAGTTCGTCATCGGTCGCCAGAGAGGCAAGGAGAAGAGGGGATGAGAGTGTGAGAGAAGAGGAGTGTGTAGGGCAACATAGAAGAGGGTTTATACAATAACAATTTCGTAATTTTTGAAGTTTTGGAAGGGCATTTAAGTCATTTCAATCCCCCCAACCAGTTACGCGCATAAGTTGTTTCAAATAAGCACCCCTTCAACTGCTTTGGCCCAATATCTCAAAATATAAACCAAATAAGGCCAAATTTAAAACTTGTTTGGTTATGAGTTTTGAAAAAAGTTTGAAAATTTAAAACTTGTTTAATTATGAGTTTTGAAAAGAGTTTTCAAATAGTTGAGTTGATTTGAAAACCCAAAACCAAATAGATTTTGGGTTTTATATTGCCAAATTGTGATTTCGAAATCTTTCTTATTTTTTTATTTTTTAACATAAGCTTGTTTGGCATGACCTACCGTAGAACACTTTTTTATCTTTTTAATTTTTTTTGATCACATCATCTCTTTATCTTTCTACATATCTTTTCATAAAAAATTAAAAAATATATTTATTTATATCATTTCAAACAATCCTTTTGTGTGAGCCGCAGTGGTAGGTATCAAGGGATAAAGGGCTAATTAAATTTTTTGTTTCTAAAATATGAGTATTGTGATATTTTAATTTTTGAGGGAATTGCAAAGGGAGTTTTTTTGATAAATCCATTTTCTAAGAGCTTTATTCCATCCAACCCATATTCTTTTTGAGTATTCCATTAGGTCCAATTTGAGATAAGAAGACCAAAATACCATTTTCATCTATTTATGTTCCATTTAGTTCACATTATTTTCTTATGTTTCAATAAGTTCTATGGGTGACATAATTACCAAAACAAAAATGCTTTAGAGCTCTAATATAGGAGCTCTAATAGCTCTAATGGGAATGTGGGACCCACTCTGATGTGATGTTTGTGCCTTGCCTTGTTTTTTTTTTTTTTATTGCTTGGACACATCACTAGAGCTCAAATTAGAGCTCTAGATTTAGAGCTCTCTAGCATCTCTCTTACCAAAATACCCTTAATGTGAATGTTCACACCGTCAATATAAATGTTTATATCGTCAATGTGTAGGGGCCCGGCTCATGTCGATCCTCGTGGGTGCCCGAAAAAATTCGAGTCCGGCCAGGCCGGCCCACAAGCCAAAAAAATAGGCCCGACTCGGCCCGTTGATAATATGAATATTAACATTGACAAGTTAACATTCACATTGATAGGAGTGTAAAATTAGCCCGCGGCCTATGGCCGGTCCGAAACCCGCCTGCTGCTCGTGGCCTGCCTTGGGCGGGCCCGGCCCGACCCGTTGATAATGCAAATATTCACATTGACATGTTAACATTTACATTGATAAGAGTATAAAATTAGCCCGTGCCCCGTGGCTGCCCGAAACTAGCCCACAGCCCGTGGGCGGCCTGGGGCGGGCCCGACCCGGCCTGTTGACAATGTGAATATTTACATTGACATATTAACATTCACATTGATAAGAGTGTAAAATTGACTCGCGTCCCATGGGCGGCCCGGGGCAAGCCCGGTCCGGCCCATTGACAATGTGAATATTCGCATTGACATATTAATATTCACATTGATAAGAGTGTAACATTAGCCCGTGCCCCGTGACTGCCCGAAACACGCCCACGGCCCGTGGGCAGCCCGAGGAGGGCCCGGTTCGGCCTGTTGACAATGTGAATATTCACATTGACATGTTAACATTCACATTGATAAGAGTGTAAAATTGACTCGCATCCCATGGGCAGCCCGTGGGCGGCCTGGGGTGGCTCGGGTTTGGGTTCGGGCCTACCCCGGGCCGCGGGCGAGCTTCGGAAAGCGGACAAGTTTTACACTCCTATCAATGTTAATGTTAACATGTCAATGTGAATATTCACATTGTCACGGGTCGGGCCAAGCCCGCCTCGGGCTGCGATCGGGCTTCGGGCCGCCCACGGGTTGCGGGTTAATTTTACACTCCTATCAATGTAAATGTTAACATGTCAATGTAAACATTCACATTGTCAACAGGCCGGGCCGGGCCCGCCCTGGGCCACCCATGGACCGTGGATGGGTTTCCGGCAGCCACGGGACGCGGGCTAATTTTACACTTCTATCAATGTACATGTTAACATGTCAATGTGAATATTCACATTGTCACGGGTCGGGCCAAGCCCGCCTCGGGCTGCGATCGGGCTTCGGGCTGCGGGCCAATTTTATACTCTTATCAATGTGAATGTTAACATGTCAATGTGAATATTCACATTGTCAACGGGCCGGGCGGGGCCCGCCCCGGGCAGCGGGCGGGCTTTTGGCCGTCCATGGGCCGCAGGCCAATTTTATACTCTTATCAATGTGAATGTTAACATGTCAATGTGAATATTCACATTGTCAACGGGCCGGGCTCGCCCTGGCTCGGGGGCGCGTTTCGGGCCGCCCACTGGCCAATTTATATTCTTATAAATGTGAATTTTAAAATATGAATTTTTACATCATTAAATTGTTAATCGTTGAAAAAATATTTATAAGGATATCAAAATTAAATATAAGGGCATAAGCGTCCAAGAAAATAGTGTAAATAAAGAAAATGGACTTTATAGAATAAAACTATACATACATGAGACTAAATGGGTTAAAAAATTCCTTCATGAACTTCTTGGGTTAAAACACTTCTAAATTGGACTTATCAATAAAAATCCCAATTGCAAATTAGTGGAGAGTAGAAAAAATACTTGCAAAAAAATAATAAACATTATAAATATTGATAGTTAAAATCATAAAAAAATTTCACCTTTTTGTAAATATTTTTTCTACCCTCCATTTATATGTAATTCTCCTTTAATTTTTAATGTTTAAATTATGTCAACTTTGTTCGCAATATGAAAAGTGTTTCAATTTGATTGTTAATATTTAAATTATATCAATCTCATCTCTAATTTATAAAAAGTGTTTCAATAGACATAATTTAAATATTAAGGTCATGCTTGTTTTCTCGCATAAGAGGTAGGATTGAAGGAGGATGAATGTGGACCCTACTCATGGCTTGTTTGGTGTGAAATCAACAATGAGATTGATATTCCAATGAATTTAGTAATCCCGTTGAGCAGTGGAATTAGTTTGGGTGGGTTGGAAGTGAGATTGAAAAAATAATTTAAGAGATTAGAGTGTATTCAGTTACCGATTGATCGGAATAGTGCAACTAAGTCAAATTACCATGTGCGGCCACACATCTCTAATTTTTTTTATATTTGTTTTAGATTTATTTTATATAAAAATAATTTTTATTTATTTTATATAAAAATAATTTGACAATCCTCACATTAATTATCTTCAAAACAAACATAATTTTACTTAATTTCTTACTAACAATCTCATTCATTCTATATTTGAAAACAATCGAGGCATAAGGGATTAATACTGCTAAAACATTGGGGCAATTTAAAAGTGTTCCAATGTTGATCAATTGCTAAATAATAACTTAATGAAAAAAGTAATGCAGAAAATCCTCACCACAAAACTGATTCATCCCTCGAAAATATGTGAGATTGAAGGACCATATAATAAATCCATGATAATGTAAATGGAGAAAATCCCATGAAATCCGAGAATGATCACTATTATTCTCTCCTTAATCAACTGTATGAATTAACAGCATATATATACCAAGAATTCCCATGAAACAAAGAAATGCCACTCCATACACATACATTCCTTCAACCTTGAGAACTGTGTGAAAAAAAAAGAAAGAGGTTCTTTTGGCTCGCCCAGTATCGGAGAGTCTTCAGCCGACACTACACCACAGTTGTCAACCTTACATCTGAATCTCTGGCAAGTCTACTTTCTGTTAACCTTTTTCAGGCAACCCCAAGGTCTGTAAGCTGCCAGGACGAAATGAGACTAATTTCTCATAACATCACAACATATCAAGAGATGTCTATCCACTTATAGAGTACTTGCCAAAATGGCTTTGTCAAGAGACGTCTAGAGAGAGAGATCTTCACATCAAAGAATAATTTATTTTTCTTTAAATTTATGTACAACAACAAATAATGACACTACAAGAACTACGAGAATCCCAATCAAAAGCTTAAAAACAAATTGCTCTACAACAATGAATTTATGTATTCTTGCAATGTTTCATATCCTCAGTTCTCTACAACAGGGCACTTAATCTAATTCCAGAGAAAGATAAGTTCACCTGTAATCTTTTTGTAATCAAAGGCACAGTTGTCATCTGGGTCTTATTCGGAAAACTCGATTGTACCATATCGAGTGGAGTATCATATGAAAGATATCATACTTCACAGGCCTAGCATGCCAGAGAAAATGTTGTTGTACTTTCTTTACTCTCCGTTGCATCTCGAGATACCTCTTTTGTGGGATTGAAAGGAGTATACTTTTCAAATTTGGAATATCCTTCTCAGGGACAACAACAGCAAAGGATTCCCAGTTCAAAATATTGAAAAAAGGGGGTACAAAATTGTCAGAAATAATCACCGGCACACACTCGTAGAAAATGGCTTCCACCACTCGTGGACTGTTGACTTCATAACCTTTTGCACATATACAGTACCTGCTACTCTTCATGTGTTGTACATAGCTCATTTGGCCCTTTACCTTGCGCATTTGGCCAAAGATTTTCATGTCGGGATCTTTGTTTTCCCAATACTTTAACAAAATAGGACGGAGATAACCGTGCATGTTCCCAGCAAAGAAAGCAAGGATTCGACGCTGGGAAGGAGGCTTTCCTCCAATTTCTCTTAGGGGATTCTGAGCTGAGCGGACGTATGTTTCTGGAAGAGACACGTCCTTTCCAAATCTGAAGCCTTCTTTGATATCAGCATTGCAAAGAGCTCTAATGCAATTAGCCATGTGTTTATTTGTTTCAGATGGGGCCTTCAAAAAAACAAAACAAAACAAAAACAAAAAATAAAAAAGATTATTAGAAATTTTCAAGCATTTCCCTCATTTTTTCCCCCCCAGATCCAATGGATTGTTAGAATCATTATGGAACACAAATCAATAGGAAATATGCAAAGTAGTACCCAGTCATGGCAAGCAACAAGAAAATGATCAGCTCCACCAGTTCGGTTCCAGAAACTGTATCTTCCCACAATTATGTCAAGGTAGTTCTTCAGATGCTGTATCAAGTTCTTGTGGCTGTGAGAATTAGGTACATATAAGGTCTCCTCTAGCATTCGAGAACTGAAAGGTAAGTAAAATAGGTGGGCTTTTCTTGGGTTTTTAGTGACAAATTGTCTGCTTCCTTTCAGCAGCTTCATGAACCAACCCTCAGAAGCATAAATTCCCTTTAGCACTGGCTGATGGAAAATGGGTCTCTGTCCCTCCTTGTAAATGTAAACCTTGAGCATCTGTTCCATTAACTCATAGCTCCTGCATAATAATTTTGAATTTTTAAAAATTTGGCTGCCTACCACAGTTTGCATGAGCAATACTAATAACTGTGTGTGCATACGAGATTCTTGCAATGAGGTTCATGTTCATTTTGAAAAAATGCAAAATGGTTTAACAGAAAAATAGTTCCCTCTTAAACCTACTTAGTTGAACAAGATTCAAAAGATCCTTTGTGCTAAGATTTCTTCCTAAAACCTCCTTAACTACATAAAGCTACAAAGACCAAAAGAAGAAAGTTTCCACTAGTGCCTTTCCTACAAGGAAATCAGGAAGTAATTTTGTAATGCAAACCTCTTTATCCCAATCTAAAAAGTTTAGTTCCCCATGCCAAAAAGAATATGAGGGTGCAAAAGGATTCACCGATACCAAGCAAAAAAATTATATAAAGGATGTTGTACCCAATCCTAAATAGTATATCTGAGACACTTAAAACATGTTATGCCAAGAGAAACATGTGTATCCATTCTCACACCCACATTGATGCGGTGATACCTAAGCTATTTAAAATCTAAACCAGGCAGATGGATGAACCGTCCAAAACAAGAATACTTTCTAGTCTCTATTTGTATAACAGTAAATTTCCTTGGGTACTATAGGCTATGAAGCACGGACACCTCTCTGGAGGTGACGTACAGGTGTCCGACACATGTCGGACACGAATACAAACATGCTCCGAACACGTGTCAGACATGCTGGGACACTTCAGACATGCTACGGACATGCTGGGACACATTGAGGACCATTTTTTCCAAAAAAATCAATTTTTTTTAAATTTTTTTTACTAAAATAACATAGCTAAAGTTGATAAATTTGATAAAATTAAATATTTGACATAAAATAAATATTAGATATTTAAATATATGACATATAATAAATATATAAAATTATATATTTTGTACGTGTCCCCAACGTGTCATATCCTGCATTTTTTAAAAATTTGCATGTCCACATGTTCGTGTCCATGCTTCTTAGACTATAGGAAAGTCCATAATATATTCCTATGCAAGTGGGCTTCTTTTGTATGATATATGTAGATCATCTTGAAGTGAGGCACATTCTTAAGTAGAATGCTAATGGTACAAGTAGAATGCTTTATCCTCTTCTCAAGTGCTCTTTTCGTCTTCATTAAACTCTGAACAGCATTTACATTTTGGCATTTTTTATTTTTGACTGAGCTGGATAGAATCACGGAAAACAATTCTCTTAGGCTATGTTTGGATCTTGAATTTGGCAAAGGAAGAAAAAATATAAGGCAAATATGGGTAATTAAACAAAACAAAACAGAAAAAAATGGAATTTTTAGTAATATTCATTTTTTTCTCATATTCCTGACCCAACCAAAAAGAGAAAAATGTGTTTTCCCCTATACAGGTCTACAATTTTCACAATCACAATGGCTAAATCCACACCCCCTTCCAACATACATGGGTCGAAATATGCGAGTGGATTATTGATTTTGCCATTTTGGCAGTGTAAATAGTCCCTCCTTATAAATATACAGATAGATATTGTAACATCACAACTGTTGAGCCACTCATCTTCTTTATTTTATGTCCACTTATCCAACAAGAGAAAGCAACTGCATTTCAAAGACACTTGATTCTCATTTTTTTGAAATTAAGCCTTCAAAATCTTCTAGATCGTGGAGGTAGTGGGTCAATGACTGTGTATGGATGAATGTAAAAAAATGTATGTAAAGGAAGTGCGACTGCCAGGATAACCCATCTGCAACAAAACATGGACCAAAATTAATAGAATAATCTTACTCAACATGCTTACCTTTTAAACATGGAAACATTTCGATAGAGAGGAGCATAAAGCCAAGGATCATTTTCTACGATAGGTGCATTCTCAATCTGTAATTTTGCATTCAGTAAATCTTGGTCAACTCTTGAAGACCACTGTGGTTTCTACAAACAAATCAGGAAAGAAATTAAGTTGAAGCCTACTTCAGTGAACTCAATCTTCTCTGATCAATATGAAATTGAAGACATGCACAAACCATTGAAAATGATGAAGTATGACCCCGAAGCAACAAATCATTCATCTCAGATATTGACACCACTGCTGCTGTTGCCTTCTCTGCTGGAACATTAGTCTTAGAAGAACTATTTTCTGACATATTAGCATCCCTTTGCAATTCCTCAGATTTTTCATCATTGGAAAGTGCATTGCGTGAGTCTTTATCCACTGAAGATGTATTGGGATAAACAGATATCATGGGACTTTGCGATTTTGTATTTGCATTTGCTGAAGTGTTTAACTTGGGCAATGAAATCATTGGTGCGAATGCAACTGAAAGGGGGTTAGCAGGATAGGCATCTAAACTTCCATTTTTCTCTACTGTGAAAACAGGACTTTCTTCCGGAACACTGCCTAATGAAGAATTATTATTGATGGCAGCATTATTTGGGGAAAAGCTGTATGAAGATTCTCTAGACTTCTCCGGTGCCAAGGCATTATCAGTAATTGTCTTATTTGTTGTTGAATTATGACTAAGATATATAAAATCCTCAGATGGAGATTCATCTTCAGGGTCAGTATCCCCATCTAATTGAAGAGAATCACCCGAGCCTTCATTCTTTTCCGATACAGAATCATTCTTGAGTCCTATGTCCTTTCCTTTGGGGGTCTTGGTTATATTAATATTATTATGATCAGTATTTACATCAGTGGAGTTCAAACCATTAAGAGATGTCTTGTTACCTACCAATTTGGGGTTAGCAGATGGATCTCCAGCTGAGAATGTGCCTGTAGCCACTACTTGAGGCCTGCCTGCAGAAAATATAGCCGATATAGAACTACCATATGGGAGTTCAAAATACTGCATTACTAGAGCAATGGCAAACATCATCCCCATCAGCCATACAACTCTCCTGGATTCCGCGTGGCATAATGATTGAAACTCAAGACCCATTGCCCAGATTAACTGGAGGATAAAACTCCTTTGATCCCTATTTCCCCTGCAAAGTTTCCAACCCAAAAATTTAGTCAGATTGTCAGCCCTTTCTCCTCCCAATCAAAAGCATGATTGGATTTGGACCTTAAGGCTGTGTTTATTATATGATGGATTTGGGTAGAAATTTGGAAAGAGTAGGGAAAAAGCAAAGAAAATTGAGAAAAAATTTAGCTTATATTTCATTAATATTTCCCTCAACTTTTTCTCACACTTTTCAAATCTCTATCCAAATCCATGATCCAAACACAGGCTAAGGTACATTTTTGCACATTCAACTTTTTTTCCCCAAAAATAGGGATACTCATAACTTAAAGTTACTTCATCCAATCCTCAAATACAAATAAATAAAAGTTTTTAAGCCGCAAAATAGACATAAGACAAAGATTAGTGCAGCTAAGAATATCATGTGCAAGCTCAAACTTCAGGTCCACTCAACACACTGAATTACAAAAAAAACTCAAAACACTTGACAGATAAAAAAATCCGCGCGATGCAATTGTATGGACTATGGCTGCTGCATGTCTACCAACAAAAATCTTTACACAGTTTCAATTTATTAAAGCTGATTTTTATACAAACATATTCAAGGTTGAAATAATAAGAGAGTAACATTCCGAGATGCATTGCCTTATCATTTGTTAATTAACCAATTTGACATAGGCTTTAAATTACTTATCCTTTTGTTTAAACATAAAAAACCAATTGAACTAATAACAAAACCAAGAATGAGTATAGGAACAACTTAATTCATAGCTTAGAAATTACAATCATCAGTCATAAACCAACATGCACTAAACAGGTAATTTTCACTGATCAAACAACAAACCAGTCCTCAAAAGTACATAATAGGATCAAGAGTTTATAAATAAAAACCCTAGAACAGTATAAAATAATTCAAACGCTAACCGGCGAAAAATCAACTGAAATTACTAGTAACGAGAACGGTTACTTGATTATCAGATCAAGAAAGAGAGATTAGTCTCCAAGACTAACCGGCGAAAAATCAACTGAAATTACTAGTAACGAGAACGGTTACTTGATTATCAGATCAAGAGAGAGAGATTAGTCACCAAGACTATGTTTGGTGGCCGAGAAAGGCAAAGAAAGAGAAAGAAAACACAGAGGATCTTGATATTCTTTGTTGGTTTCGTCAACCAACCAACCATTTGCTTAAGCACTGTCAGGGTGGTTGAATTGACCGAACATTTTCCCAGCAACCAAACAAGGAATTTGAGTGTGTGAATGGTATATGAACTGTGAGAAAATTGAAGTACCTGTATGAATTTGGGAATAGCCATAGTTGATTGATATGGTGGCTTATTGAGCTTTCTAAATTCCAAATAAGTGTTCTGTGTTTGTTTGTATTTATTTATTTATTTTTATTACAGCTCCCTCAGGCTTTCTTTTTTGGGGTTTAGCAGACGCGTGAGAATGGAGAATAGTTAACAGTTAGATTCCCCATATGGCGGTGGTCCAACTGTTCCGACATATATGCCCTTGTCTTTTCCGGATATTACGCCAACGCCACTCCATTGTGTTTTTTTTTTTTTAAAAATGTTTCATGTCCCATTTTCCCCGCCCCTTTGACCCCCTCTCTCTTTCATTGGTTATATATATTTTTTTCTTTTTTTCCTACTCCTCTAATCATCACCCGCCACGTGTCTGTGGGGTTGTGGGGTGGTGATTAGAGGGAGTCTCTATCATGATTCTTTTTTTTTAATGAATAATGCTATATACACTAATTAGTGTACACATTAATATACTAAGGGGTGATTTGAGATGATCTAAATAAATATATTTTTTAATTTTTTATGAAATATGGGTTGGGTATGGGTTGAGTTTGAAGTAATGTGGTAGAGAAGTGATGTGACTTAAATAAGATTATGTGATTTAAATAGAATAATGACTTTTTGACTTTTTTAAGACACCACAAACAAAGCCTAACAGATGATGTGACATAATTTTAGAGATTTTAAATATTTATAATTTGTATAATAAATAAGGTTATTATTGATATCATAATACTAGTTGATATATTAGTATGTACACTAATTGGCGTATGTAACACCACCGTTTCTTAATACATTCTTGAGATTTGTTTAAAATATAAATTATTTTATGTAATTTAAAAAATTATAAATACCCTCTTTTTATAATTTTTTGTCTAACAAAATTAACTAAAATAAAATAAAATTCATAATTATTTTCCTCTATAATAATAAAATTATCTAAATTATTAATTGAAATATATTTCTAACATTATTAAAAACTGTTAATTGACTTGATAATTTATTAATAAAATGAGTGATTTATTATGAAATTAGAAACATCAACGGTGAGATATAATTTCCAAAACTACATGAAGCGATTTGTATTTTAATTAAACTTCAGGAGGGTGTATTTGTAATTAACCCTTTTCTTTTCCATTGGACCTCTTTGGGAACAAGTTATTTTAGTAATTTTGTAAAATTTTTAGTTAAAATATGAGATAAAAAATTGTATGTCGTTTTAATTTTTTGAATTTAATTTTTTAGAAATTGAATTTTTTATTTTAAATTTTAGTGAATATTTTTAAAATTTTAAGCAATTTTTTTACTTTTTTTGATACACCTTATTTAAATGTATCTAAAAAGTAAATTTTTTGTAAAAAATTATTTTAAAAAATCAATAAATACATAAGAATACAAAAATGTACTGAATTTTCATTTTTTTTTATATTATTGGTATTTAGTAAATTTTTTTTAAAAAAAATCACAAATATTATAATTTTTAAGTGTATTTATATTAGATGTATCTAAAAATTAATAAAATTACTTCAAATATTAGAAAAATTCAGTAAAAACAAAAAAAAACACAAAAAATAAAAAATTTCAATTAAAGTAAATCCTGAAAAGTGAAACCAAACAATTTGAATAAGTTTGAGATTATTTTTTTAATTTTTATAAAAAAATATGTAAAAAGTAGAGAGAAAATATAATTTTTGATTTTTTTTGTATAATTTATTATTTTTTAACTTTTTAATGATTTTTCGACTTTTAAATTAAAACTTGATGTTGCCAGATGAAGCTATGACATTGGTCCTCTCGTCTACCATCTCTATTAAACTAGTTAAAATTTTGTTATATTTTAATTTAAAAATTATTTTTTCTATTTTGATAATTGAACGGGTATTGTTAGGTTTGTGGAGTTCACCATGAGTCTTACTTCGATAATTCGAATTATTCAATGTGTAGAGTTCATCAAGTATTTTATTCTTATAAAAAATCACATTGACCGGATATCGATAGTCTTTTCATCAAAATATATTTTTATTAATAGTTTATTTTTAAAATCTTATTTACCATTAACAAAAATATGATTTAATCAAGGGCTATTGACATCCGATCAACGTGATTTTTTGTATGAATAAAATACTCGACGAACTCTACACATTGACAATTCAGATTATCAAAATGGGACTTGTGATGGGCCCTACGGACCCAACAGTATTGTTCAGTCCACAAAGTGGCCTGAATAGAATCCTTTCCCAATTATAAATTAGCTTGTGAATAATGGATTGACAAATAGTCAAATTACGAATGATTCCAATTTGTTAATTGATTAAAAAATAATTTAAATCTATATGTGTATGTGTGTGTGTGTGTGACTCTAGTTTACAATAAATTTTACATCTTAAATCTCTCTCACACTGATTTTAATTTGATATTTTATTAGAAACAAAAAAATATATATATGTATACTACAGTGGAGTGAGACGGTTTTGATTGTAAATTATAATTTTCAAATTGCAAATCAAACTAACTCGTAGTTAATGGGCGGGTTGATGCGAATCAATGCGGATTTAACAATATTTTGCACAACACGTATCATGTGTGTCTCATAATTTTAAAGCAAAATTAGGCTAGATTGTAGCTAATCTCTCCATCTAGTTCAATTCATTATGGGCTTACTTTAGCAATTTGAATAGTTTATTTTATAAGGCCTGTAAGCAAAATTATTTATGTTAAAAATTAAATTAATCAAACATCGTTAAGCACTTAATCAAATGACACTTTCCTTGAAAAAAACTAAACAAACTTCATTTTGGAATCATATTTTATGGTGTTGTTGGGCCACGGTGGGCATGACTCCAAGCCTATCTCGATAATCCAAACCATTAACTATCTAGAGCTTGTCGATTATATCATTCTTACAAAAAATCATGCTGATCAATCATAGTAACCAATTGATTATTTAAAATAAAAAATAAAATTTTCTTAAACATTTTTTAATATTTAAAAAAAATAAATCCAAAAATACTGTTTCAAACGCTTTTTGTTTCTTCCAAACATGTCCTCCAATCCAAAAATATTTTTTAATATTTTAAAAAGAAGGGCAATAAGGTCATTTACTATAGAAAAAGTAATCCCATTAGTTCTAATTTGACAGAAGGGGTGAATCTGGAAAATGTCAGGTAAAATAAGGGGAGGTTACTGTAATTATTGAAACTACAGGAAATGTCGCTGTATTTGTCAGAAACCTCAGGAGAGGTCAGTGTAATTTACCCTAAAAATAACTAATTTGACAAAGATGTTCTTACATGTTACATGTTGAAATGAAATATTTCCATTATATATTTAATGATTATAAAATAAAAATAAATTTTATAATTATTTTAAATTAAAAAAAACTTTATACTTACTTATTAGATGATATACTAATAAAATCTTTAAAGATTACAAATATGCAATGTAATGAAATCCTTGTTGCCACAAATAATAATATTATAAAGGATATATTAAACTATACCCCCTGTATATTTTATCATTTTTTATTTTTATTTTCAATTTTTTGTTCTCACTTTACCCGTTACATTTTAATATTTTTTTAATTTACTTTTATTTATTTATTTTTGTTCAGAATTAGATAAAAAAATTATGTAAACAGCCACATGTGATCAAATATATAATTATATTCAACGTACACCTCTAACTCAAACTTAAATCTAAATATAATATTATTTTTTTATGTGACTTGACAATCAATGTAGTATTTTTTGTCTAATTAAAAAAAAATTAACTTTAAGAATAAATTTAAAAAGCTTGAAACGTGAAGGATTAGCATAAAATAAAAATAAAAATTATAAGAGTCAAAATGAAAAAAATAATAATGAGCAAAATGTAATTTGTCCTATTATAAATGATCTCAAAATTTGAGAAAATTAGACTGACTTCAGACTAGTATTTTCCTTTATACATTTATCATATATAAAATATGAAAGTTCACTTTATGCTTCATTTCTTTTGACATAAAATATTTTTTATATAATTATTTAATTTTTTAAAAATTATTTTATATGTTTGGTTATTTTTTAAAACTAATGGACTAATTATTGTATTTAGCCATTGTGATGGAGATAGTGGGTTGAAGTTGAAGTTGAAGTTGAAGTTGAAGTTGAAGTTGAAGTTGAAGTTGAAGTTGAAGTTGAAGTTGAAGTTGAAGTTGAAGTTGAAGTTGAAGTTGAAGTTGAAGTTGAAGTTGAAGTTGAAGTTGAAGTTGAAGTTGAAGTTGAAGTTGAAGTTGAAGTTGAAGTTGAAGTTGAAGTTGAAGTTGAAGTTGAAGTTGAAGTTGAAGGTTGTGGTGGCAGTAGTAATAATGATGGTGATGTCGACGTAATAGTAGTAGTGATGTGGTATTGATAAAATTTTGAGAATGAAGCACTAATTACTTAAAATATAATATTGTGAACTGTTTAGCCTTTTTAATTTTTTTTTTAACCGTGTGAACTCAAAGGTTTCATTAAAATATAAATTACATAAAAGGGTAATCCCTTACACGTTTAGGTTTAATTTTTTAGGAATAAAAATGGGTTTCTCTAAATGTAAAATTACACATTTGGACAATTCACATTAGAGGTTTTGGATTTTCTCATATTCTGGAACAAATATCACATTAAGAATAAAAATGTAACACTCCAATAGCATAACACTCTAATGTAACACACTAAAGAATCCCTTAATGTACTTTTCCCAAATGTAACAATGTAACACTTTAAACTTTTTATAAACATAACACTCCAATATAACATACAAAAAAATTCCTTAGTGTACTTTTTTTTAAATATAACACTCCAATCAATGTAATCTCAAACGTAACACTCCAATGTAACATACATAAAAAATTAAAAAATTGCATAGTGTACTTTTTCTAAACGTAACATTCACAGCTTGAAATTATACATTTACCTAAAGCTTGCTAAGGAATTTTTGTACTCATTTTGAAATGGTTTGAAGAATCTTACACCCTTTTGGAATGACTTGAAGAATCTCACATTTTTTTTAGTGTTATATTAGAATATTACGTTAAAAAGTACACTAAAATGTTTTTGTGTGTGCTATATTGGAGTGTTACACTAAAGAGTTTTTTTGGAGTGTTGCACATTGGAGTGTTACGTTTGGAAAAAGTATAATAAAGAGTTTTTCTTGGATATTACATTGGAGTGTTATGTTTTATGGGTGTTTTTGGAAAGTTGGTAAAAAGCTGACTTTTGACTTTTTATCAAGCTTTTTAGCTTTTTTAGAAAGTGATTTGGGAAGTTAGTAAAAAGCTAGTTTTTGCTTTTTAGTTTAATATTGTTAATATTGTCACATCACATTAAAATGACCAAAATACCCTTACCCAACTTAGGAAATTTACTTTTTTACCCATGTGTTTGTTTGACCAATTTTTTGAAAATGTAATATTACAATTTGTCAATGTTACGCAATTGAAATTATTAAATTATTAAAAATATTAAATTATTCAATGTTGCACTTCACATCACATTAAAATTATTAAATTATTCAATGTAAGATTAAAATTATTTAATTTTTGCGAAGAAATTAGGCTTCCCTTTCTTTTTTTTTTGGCACATTTATGTCTACTAAACGCAGTTGACAACCTTTGGTTTACGAAGACAACCAGACAGTTTTTATAACAAATTCAACAGTTTGACACATTCATATCATTTCCTATCAATTGGTAAAGCCCGAATAGGATTATAGCCCGAGTTGACGCCGATGTCGCGCCAACTCATTCTGAATTGATTTCCTAACTTTGTTCATATGTACGTCATCATCACTCTCTGGTTTACCATCATCGTCATCACCAACACCCTCAACATTTGGCATGTTGTTGAAAGTAAAAGTCTTTGCATTGGGAACCCTGTTGAACGCTTCATCGTCATTGGAGTTGTGGCGTATAAAATTATATAGTGCCAGTGAAACCTCGACTAGTGGCACCTGCACTTTCTCAAAATCATATTGAGGCATGTTATGTAAGAATCCCCATTGCGCTTTCCATACTCCGAACGTACGTTCAATTGCACTTCGTAAGAAGGAGTGCACCGTGTTGAAGACTTCATTTGTATTTCTTGCCCGTCTAGTAGTGCAAAACTTTTCCTGGTGATATCGACATCCCTTAAACAGTGCCAAAAAGCCTTTTTGGTTCTTGTACCCCGTATCAACAAGGTAATATTTTCCTTCTTGTAATAAGATCATTTTGCATTATTAACATCATTCATTAATCAAATGCACACAACTAACAACAACATTGAACACCCCTTATTCAGTTAACCTTCCTCTAGGATGGGGAATTATTTTGCCGAGTCCTGTGTTACTTCGTTAAAAACTCTGCCGTCGTGCATACTACCATTCCATCCGCAAGAGATAAAAGTAAAACACAAGTCGAAATCACACACTGCAAGTATGTTTTGCGTGTGTTGTCCTTTACGACCAAAATATGGTGCTGTCTCCCACAGCGAGAGATGTGCCTCCACGTGTGTGCCGTCTAGCGCACCAATACATTACTGGACAAACACACACAACAATTGTGTAAGCGACAAGGACGAACACATTATCCCTAAAATTATAATCCCTTGTTTTCTGTATGTGGTTACTATTCATGAAATGTTCGGTAAATGATTAAACTCACTCTGAATGGCAAATATTTTCATCGGGACTCTAAGTATGGATATCTGCTATGTTGTGACCTCATCGATCGACAGTGTGCACTTGTAAACAACTTCATTTCTTTAAGAACGCGCATTACATGATGCCATACTGTTTCCCCTGAGTATTGGAAACGGTCTTCAATATCCCAACTCGAGAAGTCGCGTAACACGAATATGAACATATTGACACTCTCAACTATGTCTACACCATAGGGACGCTATGGTAGTGGGAGGCCGAAATCCTCAACTAATGTCTTGCACAACAATAAGAACACATCCTTTGACATCCAAAAATTTTGCTGAAATGCTTCATTTCGACCTTGAAGCACCTCCTCCATCCACAAATGACCAGTTAATGATGATGTGTGAAATGGAGTCCTGTCAACATACACGTACTCATTGGCAACGCGTGCAATTTCCACCCATATCATTGATGTCGTCGATTCCATTTCTCCGATCGTCTCTCGTATCCACGCATTTATCTGCCCATTGCGTATGACTCCGAAGCTAGTACCCTCTTGTGGATCCATGGACGCTACAAACTACAAAAAAAACTCATATACGATTTGCATACACTTTAAAAAATAAGTTGGATTGGAACCATTAATACCCCAACTATTTCCATGTGGTGCATGAAGAACAAATAGGCGACAATACCATGTGAAAGGTAGTACATGTTGAATGTGGGTATAAGATTCTAGTCTGATGCATCCATCACATTAAGCAATAGTTTCATTTGCATCATCAACATATGAGACACAAATAATTACATAAATATTGCACCTGAAATTTTGTAAATAATTCAATATATATAGAAATCTAAATAAAAAAATAAATCAAATAAATAAATAAATAAATACAGAATATAAATAATTAATAAATACAACCAAAAATGAATAAATACAAAAATAAATACAAAAAATTAAATAAATAAACAATAAGCACGAAAAATAAATAAATATACTACAAAATTTATAGAAATATAAATAAATAAATAGAACCAAAAATAAATAACTACATAAATATATACATAAATGTAAATAAATAAATAAAGACAACAAGAAATACATATATTAATACATAAATATAGAAATATAAATAAATAAATAAAACCACAAATAAATAAATACAAAAATTTTCACAAGAAATAAACACATAAATATTGCAATTCTGTACACACTGCGACATACAAATTTGAAATGTAGTACATGGTGCATACAATAGATTCCATT
Source organism: Camellia sinensis (assembly GCF_004153795.1). Taxonomy (NCBI): domain Eukaryota; kingdom Viridiplantae; phylum Streptophyta; class Magnoliopsida; order Ericales; family Theaceae; genus Camellia; species Camellia sinensis. Next base: position 1,264,114 of record NW_021024985.1, on the reverse strand, counting down.
GCCATGCTTCATTTGTATTACCAACATGTGACACAACAGTGGCATGTACTAGCTTGTATACTTTGCAGACATTACCCACGTCATAGACAATAGGTGAAAACATGCTCCTCCTATCTACCAACATAAAGACAAAATATGTTCAACCCTATAGCAATTTACACAACGGAAAAAAAAAAAAAACAACTTCTTGTTAAAGTTAATAGCAAATTTGACAACAATAACAAATAAGAATAACATATAAATAGTCGGTCTGTTTCCAAACTTAACTAATTGCACCCCACAAGCAAAATTAACGACTACACTATTGTGAAACATATGGTTCTTCTAAAACATATTTTGAAAACAACATAGAAAAAAAAAAAATGTCCACAACATTAAAGTCCACAAACATTTGAAATACAACGCCATGGAAGCACTAAAAAAGACAATGCAATAGCAAGAGCTTAATCCATATCAACCACACCATCACTCCCGAACAGACGTACGTCCCATTCACGGTCCCTGCCAACATTGACCGGTGTGCAGGCACGCTTCTCTTTCAACCAGTTGACAATGTAATCTAGGGGGAGGGCCATGATAAGGTCCTATGTAACGATCCAGAATTTCTCCCTCCGCTCAAGCGGGGGAGTTGGCGCTCGATCGTAGAATTGATGCCTCCAGTATCTCGCGTGTTGCAGGTGGGCAGCTCGAGCGTGGAAAGTGACGCTCGAGCGTAGAAAGTGAGATTGCCCTTGGCATTTTTTTAGTGTATTTGGAACCTTTTTGTTTTATTTTGGGGCATTGATCGAAGTGGTAACATGATGGTAAAGTAAGAGTGAACCAAGAATTTAATTTGGATAATTTTTCCTACGAACAGCCATCACTCTTTTGCCCTTTTATTTTTCCACACTTTGAATTTGGGTGTGAGACTAGAACCATTGGAAAGCTTATTTCCAGGGCTTCAATTTGGACATAATAACGACCTAGAACAGAGTCCGGATGGGAGAGTTATGCTCGTTTGAAATTTTGGAATCTGTGTTGGAAGTAGGTACGCTCGAGCAGACTGCGTGAATTCAGCAAGTTTAAAGGCACTTTTCTAGATCATTCTTCACACTTCCATCTTCTCTTTTCATCTGTCTCACCCTTAGTCTGAAAACCTTAGAGATTTTGACCCAAATACCTTCTATTTGTCAAAGATTTGGCCAAGATCCCTTGCCAAAAAGTGAAGAAGGCTTGAAGCTCAACATTTTCTACCGATTGGAATTCAGATTTGTGAAGGAATCTCATCAAAGCTTTGCTCTTTTGCTTGATTCTTGAGGTAGCGGTCTTAGTTCTTCTTCAATACTTACATTAATACATAGATTTGTGATATTTTGATTATATAAATGCAAAATCTACATTATGAGCATATAGTGTTATATCATGGAATTTTGGAGGTTTAGGGTTTGAAGTGTTGGGGTTTAATTGTTGGGTTAAGATTGTGGATTATGAACCTTAGGTGTATAATCAATGTGAAAATTGGAATAAAGAGTAGTGGTTTAAGAAGTTTGAATTTTTCTTGAAAATCTTAATTTTTCTTGAAAACCCTAAGTTGATTCATGATGATAAATAATGATTTTTCCCAAATTGAAAGTAGAATCATGAAATTGAGAGGTTGAATTATATATATACAAGTTTAATTGGATTTTGAAAGTGTTTGAAAATTATGTTAAAAATTAGCGAATGAACCTTTGTTATGGGCATTGTAAATCATGCTATAATATGAAATGAAATTTGGGGGAAAAGATGTGTTAATGATATGGATGACATAAACTTGGTTATGGAATGTTGAAGTGGGATTCAAGAATTTATCTTGAATTATGTGGAATTTCAAATAGTGTTGTTGAATTAAGTTGTGTTGACTAATGTTGAGTTGTGTTGAATAATGTTGAATTGAATTGTGTTGGACTACGATGAATTATGTTTGAATCATGTTGAATTGTGCTGAGTTGAGTTGTGTTCAGTGTGTTGAGTTTGAGTTGAGTTGTGTTGGCTTGTGTTAAGTTTGAGTTGAGTTGTGTTGAATGGTGTTGTGTTGGTACTCGCGCGAGGAGTTGAAAAATGGTTTTTCAGTGCCTACGACCGTTCGTATAATAGCTAGTAAATGTGGGGGATGGTTTTAAAAATTGAAGAAAAAGGTTTTTGGGGGCCCACGTCCCGCCGTATAGTAGTCGGCAAATGTGGGGGTGGTTTGAATTAAAGGTGCCCAATTGCCTTGTTTAGGCTTATCGCTGGACGAATGTGGAAAAATATTTTTAGGTGTCCACACAGTCCTACCGTATAGTAGCCAACAAAAGTGGAAAAATGATTTTTGGGTGTCCACACAATCCTGCCGTATTGTAGCCGGTAAAAGTGGAAAAACGGATGGTTTTCGAAAATGTTTTGGGTGCCCACATCCCGTCGTATAGTTGTCGGCAAATGTGGGGGATGGTTTTAAAATGTTGAAAAATGGTTTTTGGAAAAATATGGTTTTTGGAAGAAAATGACTTTTGAGAAAATGGTTATTTTGGGAGTTCACTTCCCGCTGTATAGTAGCCGGCAAAAGGTGGAAAGTGTTATGAATTGGGTGCCCGCTGTCCCGCCGAAGGAAGTCGGCAAAAGGTGGATTGTGTTGAGATATGTGTTGAGTTGATGATGTTATTCGTGACTTGTGATGAATTTGTGAAATTACATATTGATGTGTAATTTGGTTTAAAGAGGAAATGTGCATAGACATTATTTGTAAAGAATGGAACCCAAAAATAGGTAAGGGGATTATGGATTGGTGATGGTGAACTTAATGAGTTAGTTGTGGCAATAAAGACAAATTATGAGTATTGTTCAGTAAATAAATTAGGGAACTTGAACTTGAAGTTACGAAGTTCTAAATAAATATAATGAGTAGAAAGGAAGAATGAAAGAAAAAGAGGAACATTAAAAATGGAAATTAAATGAGAAATATTTTGGGAATTGGTTAATAACCTTTAAATGATGTTGTTTCTTAAATATGGTTGTTTCACAAGGATCTATGGTTTTCTAAAGTTAAGAGATAATTTTTAATGGCTGAAGGGTTTTCTTAAAAGTGTTTAAATAGTTTTTGAGAAAAAGGTACTTTACTTATGATATTTTGAAATTATAAAATGTCACCATACTATATGGTATCACCATGCATGCATGATCATTTCTATATGTGTGTTAGTTATTGATTTAGAACTATGAGATTCCTACTGGGCATTAGTGCTCACCTATTTGTTGTTTTATTTTTTTTCAGGCAGAAAGTATGGATTCTTTGATAGAGGAGTTATGGAGTCCTAGAGTCTCTTTGTATAACTTCATAGTAGATGTAAAAGAAATGGATCTTGTATTTGTATTTTATTTATTTGTAGCTTCACAGTAGGAGATTGACATGTATTGTTGTCATTGTAATATTCATTGAGAGAGAGAGAACTTGTATGATTGTATTTCTATTACTCAAGGGTAATAGATATTTGTAAAAAAAAAAAAAGGACCTAAATTAAAGGCTTTGGTAATTTTTTTGTGTGATTGAAATTTGGGGCGTGACATCCTGATTATCGGGTGAATCCATTATGCCGCATGCAAATGAGAACAACTTACCGCTGGGCTCCAATCCTAGTGTGCTCATTAGCCTTGCAAGACTGTCCCCCATAGTGTTCTCACCCTTCCTTGTGACAATATATTACATAATTTTCAGTTCGCAGCTTTGTTTGCTAATTGCTTGCATAAGGTTGTCCATATTACTAGCAATAGTACCAGGCACTGGCCGCTTGTGACGTTTTGCATTGGTAGATCCGTCAGTGGCTGACTGCGGGGGAGCATCGTCGAACAGGGAACTATCCACCACGTTCTCCTCGACAGTATCATGGCCCGGATGTGGTGGTGTGCCAGTACTGAGAGGTCCCATGCTGTTGTCCTCGTTAGCATTGGCCGCGACAGAATCATCATCGTGTAGTTCAGTCAGAGTCCATGTATGTTTCCCCGTCAGAGTTGTGCTGGAGTACACTCGTTCCATGAGCTCCAAGTGCTCTAGAGGCTTCGTCTTGAACTTAGCACATCGGTTGTTCATCTGAGACAGAAGAATAGACATATGTAAAAAAATGTTGCAATTTATTTCCAAGGCTGCAAGTGAAGCAGCAATGACAGTTAAAGCCAGTAAAACTAAATTATGTAACTGAGAATGTACACCAATACCAAATTAGTGGAAGGACTACAAATATTGTACATCATTGACAATGTTTTACTCCAATAATAATTAGTTCCAGTAGTAATTTAGAGACAATAATTGAAAGCATAAAAATAATTGTAAGTATGCAAAGTTGTGCGGTTCACAAGAAATAATTTTAACAACGTAGCAACTAGTAATGAAAATAGTCCAACTAATAATTGTAAACGTGGCACAATTATCTTTGAGGATAACTTCAAGGTATTCAGGAATTGTTTTGATTTTAGAAAGTAGTTGCGTAAGCAAAATATTGCACTACAAATCATAAATAGTACATGATTATGGAAAAAGAAATTATTACACGACATATCGCTTGCATTTTTGCCCCCCAATGGTCAGGAGCTGTGAACAAACCCATCTCTTGGTTGTACCCAAGCCCTGTCAAGCCTTGGCTGGCATTCTCCAGCTTCTTCTACACAACCCAATCTTTCTTCAAGTTGTCATATTTGTTTTTCATTTGTTTGGCCGAATGTAGCAGGCCAGTTTTGTCTAAAAATTTGTTCGCAACATTCTTATGCCCAGTCATCGACAATCCGCACGGTTGTCGCTTACGCGCGTCCATTTCAGCTATGATGAGTTGTAGATATAGCTTTGTATTGTCACTGTCAAACTGGCATTTGTGGACTGGTTGTTGTTGGGTTGATGTAACAGCCTTACCTCGGTTCTTGGAAGGGGTATGGGGTGACAAACGGTTCGTTGCCATGAGTAGTGCGATTGGTGTAGCTGGAGTTATGAGAAATGGAATCTTGCTTGTACAGTTAATGATGTATCAGTTTAACAAAATTTGAGTATATGTTTTTCATGTCCACATCCAAAACCCAAGTCCATAGACAATTAATGAAGTTCTACATATACTAGTACAAAACGCCAACAGACAAAGACAGTTTTTATAACACTTTGCAAAAATATTATGTCATATAGGACTGTAGACACCCCATTTTTAACGGCCCTTAAGACTTGGGCAACACTGATTGATCACTTAATGATGAATGTGTACGCTTGTCAAATGCTTGATTTTCTCAACAGGAAACCTCGGTTTGAACCTTAAAACCTTGTGCCTTGTTTTGGACCAAAAACAATGATTTTTTAGGCCTGAGCATCCAGGGACCTATAGACCCACTAGTGTGGCTTTCCGCCTACTATTAGTGGCCGGCTGCCCACTATTAGTGGCTTGCCGGCCACTTGTGTAAATTTTCAGATCTTTTTGCCAACTGTGCCAATTGTCTCCACAGGTGCATGCACCACACCAGCTATGTTTGTATAGCTATTTCTGAGGTGGTCTCATATATTTCTATATATAGGTGACTCCCTCTCATGTTTTTGGGGTTAGAAAATTTTGGAGAGCAAAAAGTTTTGAAAAATATTTCTCTCTCTACATTTCTCTCTCTCTCTCTCTCTCTCTTTCTCTCTTGCAACTTACACAACCTTTGCTTAGACACTCTAAAGAAAACCTTGAGGGATCTTTGCTGAGGTGCTTAAGCTTTCATTTTAGCACTTGAGAGTGTGAAATTAGTGGTTTGGGAATTCAAGAGATCATTCCTCTTCAAGAGGTATACATTCTAGTTCTTTTGTACCATCTATTTCTTATCTTTTCTTGCTATTTTTGAGTTGTTTCTCACCTGTATTTTTGGGCTGAAACTTGTGGTTTAAAGCCATTAAAGGTAGAGGGGTGGATCACCTTTCTTTGACCCTTGTTTCATAGGCTTTTATCCTTGTGTTTCCCATCTTTTCATTATATTTTTTTGAGCTTTTTACCACTATTTTTAGAGGTTTTCAGATGCTAAAAATCATGTTTTGAAGTTCCAAAAATGAAGGGGGTAGCTTCCCCTCCTTGTGCTTGTTTACTAGCTTAATTCCTCTATGTTTTTAGCTTACCATTTTAGCTGCTTTTACTTTGATTCCAGTACTGTTTTACTGTAAATTAGGATTTTTTTTTAAGAGTTAGCTTCACTCATGCTTTGTATGGTATGCTTGTAGTGTAATAGTCCTCATAAGCTTGGTGGTTAGGCCTTAGCCACCAACCTATTTGAGTTGATAGCATTTATTTCTTACTTTCCATACTTGTGTTTACCTCTAAGCATCTCTGCAATCTTCCTCATTTCTTGAATTTTTCTCTTTGTTTTGAGAGTTGCTCCAAAAGGAGTGTTGTTTAAGCTTGAAGGGTGATATTGTGCTTAATGGTTTAATCCCTTTAGGGGTTCATTATCAATGGTATTATCTCTCTCTTATGTCTAAACAACAATTGGTTTGGCATTTCTCTCCATTAGTGGACTCAATCTTCATTATTAAAGTTAATTGACTAATGAATGGAAGGTAATTTAAAAGAGGTGTTAAAATTAGAAGAAGGTTTAGAGAGTCTTCTATTGTGGATTTATCGAAATTGTATACCTTGATTCATAAGTCATTTCGCAATGAAATTGCAGCGATTGATGGCTTGCGAATCGAGCCTACCTCTTATTTGTGCTGTTTGATGAGAATGAGAGGCATGGTAGACAAACATCCCCTGAGAATGCTTTATTTGTGTTCTGTTTATTTTCTGTTGCAGCAGGAGAAACCCAACATTAGTGGCTGGCAGGCCACTATTTCTGGGTGGCAGGCCACTATTAGTGGGCGGTCGGCCACCATTTCTGGCCTACCAGCCGCTATTGTCCACCACGCAATACCCTTTTTTTTTTTTTACAGAACAAAGCAGAGGCTAAGGCAAAACAGTGCAAGTTTCTGGCTACAAAATAGAAGCATTCTGGTAGCAAAAATGAGAGCATTTTCTAGTGAAAATCCACATCAGTTTCTGGCTACAAAATAGAAGCATTCTGGTAGCAAAAATGAGAGCATTTTCTAGTGAAAATCCACATCCATGCATGAACCATCCCTCGATTCCTGGGATTCGTTAAAATAATGTTGTAATAGTAGTATGTTATATTTAAAGTAGCAGACTTGTAACTAGCTAATCAGTTAGTTAGAATAGCTAGTTAGTTTTGTGTTATACTTAATTAATTAGCTAAAGTAGTTAGTTGACTTGTGGTGTTGTAATAATTAGCTAGTATAGTTAATTTACTTCATTTGGTTTGTAATAGTTAGTTAATTTGTAGTATTGGCTAGGGCACTCATTCAGACCCACTTGTGCGATGGCTAATATGTAATAAGTGTGTATGTTTTCTAACTCCATATCTTTCTCCCTTTTATTTATCTGTTTATGATGGATAGAATAGAATATCATGTTTTATTTAGTATATTTCATGATTTGCATCCACTTGTCTTGCATGCATCGAGGCTCGATTCATGATTTAAACAAGCATTGCCGTTTATTACTTCGTTGAATACGTGTTTAAACTGCATGCTATCAAATTGATTCACATGTCATAATTAGTGGCTGAGCCTATTAATTGCATTTTTGTCTGTGTTACATTAGGCATCTTTCATTAGTTAGGATGATGCATTTTTCTAACTAGTTTCTCTTTTGGCTCGCCTTGGAGTACTAGGTGAGCTTTTATTTGTTTTAGCATATCGCATGCGTGTGATTGTTGCCATGTCAATTAGGATTACTACGAGGCTAAGTGTTTAATTGATATAACTCTTGAATGCCTGTAGATGAAGGCTAATTTCTTGAATTGGAATAAATTGAGTAATGTACATATGCGATCACTTTTTCAAGTGGTACATATTCGAAACAATTTTCAAATATACATGAGATCAAGTGTTCCAATTTTTACAAATTAGTCTATACTTATGCGCATCACATAGTAAATTAGCCTAAATAATCGGAACAAGACCATATAATATAAATAAAAATCACATCATGATTAGTAGAGGCCGATCTTTGATCGGGCGAGTGAGGTACTCACTTTATGACCTTTCCCTCTCGTACCTAAGTTCCCGAGCCAAGACAATCTTGGTGATGATGGACACGTGACCTTTGGCAAGAGTCATGGGTTTCCTAAATTTTTAAAAAATATTTAGGTGACGACTTTGTATTTGGCAAAGCAGTTCATTTTTGGCATTTTGATTCAAAATCGATTTTCCAAAAGATTTGTCGAATTTGGACTCATTTGTGTTTATCTATTTCACATTGCACTTGTGGAATCAGATTTAGAACCATGGGAGTCCGAGCTATAAGGTTAGTCGTATCCGAAAGGAGCATGAAAAGTCGAGCTACAATTTTTGGCAACTCTACTGGGGAAATTAGAGAACTTTACTCGAACTTCATGATGTGAAATTTTATCTACACTTACATGTTCTTTGCATTGCATTTGCATTGGTGTGCTTAAGTCACTGTGTTTGCCATCTGCTATTCCTGGACGGTTTGCCGGAGGCTTGCCTAAAAGCTTGCCAAAAAGCTGACCAGTCGTGGGCTTTGTCATGTTGGGAACACAACCCTTGGATCTGGACTATTGTTGTATCGTTCGATCCTCCTCTCACTTCTCGGTGTTAGGTGTGAGAAGTATATTAGGTAGTCTTGCTAAGGTATCCCTTTTGACCAGTCGGCCTAGCTGCATATAGTAAAGCTCTAGTGACTGTTCCAAACTAGGACATGATGCTCACCCAAATGCAGGATTGCGTGAAACCGCTTGTTTGAAATAGTGAATCCTAGATCATGACTAGGGTAACCCTCCTCTTTTATAGGGGTGTTTTGGCTATCTCTTAACTGGTATATGTTTTACAGTGAAACTGTGCAGGAATGTGCGTATCAGTGGTACAGTTGGTATCTGTTTTGAGCAAAATTTAGTGTGGAGTACAGTCCTACAACTTTGATCATGCTTGTGTTGATAAAATCTTAGCTGAGGTGCTGTGCGGTTTCTGATTACTACTCTTTTGCCTTATTTTTTTTGCTAGGTAGTTTAAAAACCATAGCTTCAGAAAGTTTGGATGTCCCCCAAGTAATCTGGACCCAAGTTAGAAGACTTTGTAAGGCCGGGGATCTTGTTCAGGGACAACCCATAATCACTACCACCGGTTACAAGATGAAGGAGAGTCAGGCAGCATTCACCAGTCTAGTTCCTACAGCAGTCACCCCTCAGCTCACATGTGTCCATTCCAGTTTGGGAACAATCATCTACTTCCAACTCAACACGAGACCAATCACCCATTCCCATGGCACATTATCTCCCAGCCGATATGGAGGTGTTGATACTTCAATTGCAGCAAACAATTAAGAATAACGGGATGTGGCCCGTCAAGTCGAGGTTACGACTTGTTAGGCTGAGGTTATAACCAGGCTACAACAACAGCAACCACGGCCCGCTGTGGCCTCTGCATCCTTTGCACCTACTACGGCTATCCCAACACCTGCAGCCACTGCTCATACTACCAATGTTTAAGAAAACTAGGGCAACCTAGCAGAGCCAATCCAAGCATAAGCCTCCAACGCCCCCATAGATACCCCATTTTTAACCGTCCTTAAGACTTGGACGTCATCGTTTGAACATTCGATGATCATCCATGTTCGCGTTCGTTTTGAGTTCCCGAAGGTCTCAGCCGTGCGCCTTGCCTCAAGATCTCCCAACTTGTTTGTTTTGTGCTTGGTTGTGGTCCAAGGACTTGTGTTTTTGCTTCTGAGGGAAGAGGGTGGCTTGTTGGCCATCTCTTCAACCCATCGGCCAAGGCATGAAGCCATCAGCCTTGTTTTCTTTCCATTGGCCAAAAATGTTGGCCGAGCGACACTCTTTTCGGTCGATCAGCACTTATGTTAGTCGATCGGCCATTTCTTTTGGCCGAGACCTTTTCTTTGCTTTTTGCAGAGATTGTGCTTCCAGCTAGTGCCAGTTGTTGGCCACTTTCTGTATCCTCCATACACGTATATGGAGGGATTTTAACCAATCTTAGCTTGCTTAGGAAGCTTTGGAATTGAATTCCTATAAGAAGGGAGACCCCTCTCCCTTCCCAAGGGTTCTAAAAAATTGTGTTAGAGAAGTTATATATATCTCTCTCTCTATATTCCTCCCTCTCTCTCTATATTGGCCCTTGTTTGTGCCCTAAAATGAGATTTCTTCTTGCATTTTGCCTAGAACCCCTTAGCCAAACCTGTTGACCTTGGAGCTGAGGTTCCATAGGACTTGTTTTAACATCCTAGAGTTGGTTTTGGCACATGAGAGTTGCTGGTTTTTGTTGTTCTACAAGGGTGAGCCTCTCATCCTCTTTTTAAGCTTTGTTTTGCTTGAATACTTAGCCATATTTGCATGCTTCTTTTGGCTTAGCTTTAAACTGAAAATAGCTTTTTTTTGAGTTGCTTAACATGTTTGTTTGAGGGCTCATTGGTGTTGAGGGGTAGTCTACCCCCTTTGTGCCTTATTTGGCCTTGTTTTGGGCCACCTCCTTTAGGCTTTTGTTTAGTCTTTGTTTGGCCTCTTCACCACTGAATTCCAGAGGAATTTCAGTGGTGGAAGTGAGGTTTTGAGGCCTCAAATAGGAGGGGGTTGTCCCCCCTCCCCTTCTCTTGTGTGCTTGTGGTATTAGCTTACTAAGTTAGCATATTTTTATACCTCTTTGTGGCTTCATTTCAGTGTGTATTATGCTTTGTTTTGCCATGATATAACACTGTTTTGACTTGGTTTGACCATACCATGCATGCCTTATGTACTTGTAGTGCAAACCTCTCTATTGCTTTAACATGCTTTGTGATTTAAGCCATGTTTTTAGCATGATTTTGGCTTGACCCAAAGAAGATTTTAGCCTTGTTTGACCATGCTTAAGGTCTGTTTGGTGTTGTTTTGGTCATGCTTGCATTGTTTTGTATAACCATGGTTCAACCTAGCTTGTTGGCTTTAAGTGTCCAAGTCATTAGAATGCATTGCTAGGACTATTCTTATGATTTGACATCATTCCATGTGAGATTTCAGTCCATGTTTCATGTTTACACACTTGCACATATCACTCCTTTAATGCTTTAAAGAGTTGATGTTTTATGCCTCATGAATGGATCATTGTGCATGCCTCCATGCTTAGGTCTTTGGGATGCCATCTAAGTGGGTTTTTGGGCTCATTTTAGCATGTCATATCTCTGATTTTGGTCGCCTAAATCATGCCATGTTTAGTTGTCTTAGGTGTAGTGTAACACCTCCTGTTGCAGCCTTGCATGCCTTATGCTTTTGGACTTTGTTTCTAGCTTGTGTTGGCTAGGTTTAAGCTTGTTTTTGGTCTCATATTGACCTGCCTTAGGACTGTTTTGGGCACCCTTGGCTCTTTGGGCTTGCCTTGTGTAGCCATGGTTTGAGTCCCTTGTTTAGCCTTAAGCTTTAGGCTTTCTTGCATGCTATACTTGTTTTTGTTTGGTTGATTTGGCATCATTCCTCACATATTTTAAGAGCTTATTGAATTGCCACATTCTTATGTTTGTCACACCTTGCTCATGTTTGAGAGTTGTGTCTTGTTGCCTAGCTTATGGGCCAATTGGCATATATGTTTGTTTTGCATTTTGGCACCATCATTTTAGCACTTTGGCCACTATTTTTGGCATGGCTGAGGCCTACCCATTTTCAGTATAAGTCCATGGCTCATGCGTGTTGTTGTATGCTTGTCGCATTACATGTTATTACATGCTTGCCCATCCTTGCATATTGTTACATGCCTTGCATGTTTGCATGCTTAGTATGTTTTTGCTTGTTTGCATCTTGCTTACATGCTTAGGTTGCATTGCATTGTGTGTGCATTGCCTTGCCTCTTGATCAAGCATGATAGAGGTTGAGGTCCCTTATGTGTTTTTGTGCATTCCATTTGATATTGAATTGCACACTTGGCTCCTTTAGCTATCATGCATTGAAATGCGTGATTTGTGGCCCGAGGGTCGAGAACTACACACCTTTGAGCCTTAAACATGATAAGGGGTGTAGTTTCAAACATTGTCTTACAAATGTATTGCCATGCTCTGTTTGTCCTCTGCTGCAGCAAAAGAGCATTTTACAGGAAAAGATGGCCGACCGGCTATCTGGTGTGCCGATCGGCTAGAGGTGTCTGGCCGATAGACATATTTTTGGTCGATGGCCCTCATTTCTTGGCCGATGGCTTCACCATTTGGCCGATGGCCTCCCACAGTGCCCATGGGGTGAATCAGAAGTGTGTTGGGAATTTTCACACTTTGCAAAGGTACAGAGCAGTGGAAACAGAGGCAACATGAGGCATGGCAACGGATTTCCGAGCGAAGCTGACCGAGCACGTATTTGTCCCTCTTCCTGAGGCCTCTTTATTGTTTTTCGTAGCTTAATTAATTTGTTAATTATTTAAGTGTTGTTAATAATTAGTTGTAGCTAATTATTCATTTGATTGTGTAATAATTAATTAGCTTGTTAGTTAGTTAATTAGATGGTTTGTATTATTCTTTCGGTCTCTCCCCCGAGAGAGCCAATTGTTGTAATAAGCGTGCGTGTGTGTGATGCATGTCTTCCAACCCCCATTTCTTTCTCTCTTTTACTTAACTACTTACGATGGTTAGTTTTATGGCATATTTCATTTAGCATACCTTATGCTCGCATGCATGCATCCATTCATCTGTATTGCATGCACTGGGCTCGGCGCATCATACTAACTGCATTCTACTTTCAATACATTATTTGAATACATGTATCAAGTTGCATTTCACATGACATCATTAGAATAGCCGAGCCTATTTTAACTGCATTTTCGCATGTCTGCATTAGCCATCTTAACATGAGCTAGGATCATGCATGATTTTTAACTAGTTCTTTGTTTTGGCTCGGAGTACATTGTGAGTGTTTATGCTTTAGCATCTTGCATGTGAGTAAGTGTTGTTGCAATAGCATGCTTGCCATGAGGCTATTTGCTTATGTAATTAACTGCCTGAATGCCTGTGGGTGAAGGTTGGATTACTTGAATTGGAACAATTCATTGAAATCTGTGTTTTAGCCTACTTGCGAGTAGCAAACTTCAAACCATTTCCAAACAAACGGATATGTGATGCTTTGTTCCAAGTTAGGCAATCTAGTCTATACTTGTGTGTTGTTGTGCACATCACATAGTAATTCTAGTTAATTAACCGGAATAAGAACGCATGTGTTTTCAAAAACAAGATATCATGCTTAGTATAGGCCGATCTTTGATCGGGCAAGCGGGGGTGCTCATTGCATGACCTTTCCCTCTCGTAATCAAGTTACCGAGCCGAGGCAACTTTGGTGATGATGGACACATGGCCTTAGGCACGAGTAAGGGTTTCCTAGATTTTTCAAAATAAAATATTTAGGTGGCGACTCTGTATCTGGCAAAGCAGTCCATGTTTGGCACTTCATTCTTAAAAATTAGTTTTCCAAAACGATTTGCCAGATTTAGACTCTTTGGTGATTTATCAATCTCACATCACACATTGTGAGATCAGATTAAGAACTGTGACATTGAGTCCGAACTGTAGTAGCTAGAGAACAAAACGAGATTTTCTCGGGAGTTCTCCGGGTACGTCTACTGTTTCCTGTTTCTGGCGACTCTGCTGGGGAAGTTTAGAGAACTTGACTCGAACTCATGATATCTTGTTTTGACTACACTTATGTGTCTCTTTGCATTGCATTTCCATTGGTGCGCCTAAGACACCGTGTTTGTAGTATGCTATTCCTGAACGGTTTGCCGGAGGCTCGCTTTGAGAAGCGTGCCATAAGGCTTACCGGTTGCGGGCTTTGCCACGACGGGAACACAAACCTCGAATTTTACTGAGGCACCATTTTTGACCATTCGACCTAGTGCATATCAAAATCCATAGTGACTATTCCAAACTAGGACAGGTTGCTTACCCGATTGTAGGTTGTTTGAAACCACTGCGTGCGTAGTGAAACCCTAGCTCCTGACAAAATAGGACAGGGAAACCCTACCCCAACATAGGGGTGTTTTGGCTCTCATTTGCTTGCTATATGCTTTTAGAGTGTGCCTCTATAGGAATACATGTATCAGTTTGTAAGTCTGGGTATCAGGCCTGCGGGCATCAGTATATTGAGGATCAGTTATATCTGTGGGTATCAAATTCAGATTTGGGGCAGTGATTTTAGGAACAGTGATCAGTGCTTGAGAATGGTTCATTCAGCTTGTGTTTGCCAACTGTGTGTTGTCTTTATTTAAAGCTGTTATGCTGTCTGTTTTTCTATTCATTATTTCCTTATTGTGCTTTGTTTATCTTTTTGCAAGGTAGTTTAGCACCATTGCATTCGACCAGGTAGATATCCCCCGAGCATTCTGGGTTAGTGGTCGTAGACTTAATCGATCTAGGGATCTGATAGATGGACAAGCAGTGTTCCTTTCTTTACCCCCGGCCACCAGAAGGAGGTCAAAAATGCGCAGTGTATCGGTACAGTGATCGCTAGATCAGTGGTCTACCTCACCAGTAAACAGTCAAGCTGAGGTCTCAGTTTCTATTGCAGGGACAGATATACCAGTTATCCAGTTAGATCAGTACAATATGGCAGGCTTAGAGGAGATGATGCGTTAGCTCCAGGAGAGTGTGAAAACCATGCAGCAGGATACTGCCCGTCAAACAGAATTTGCCACACAATAGGCCGAGGTCATGGCCCAACAGGCAGAGTTAATTGCCAGGCTACAGCAGCAAACTGGAGCATCTGCTTCACACCAAGCTCCTCCCCCACCAAGAGTTCCAATACTCGGGGAGACAGTAAACGTCCAGGATGATATGGACATTCCGACAGGGCCAGCTCCACCCCCAATCCTACCCCAGCTATCCGAAGCACCTACCAACCTACCAGATTCTCCCTTTGAATTCGAGGTGGACCCCACAACGTTAAAAGTAAGCAAGCTTGAAAAGCTGTTCAAGAAATCCCAGGGTGTGAAGTCCATTTCGGATATTGAGGATGGGTACACTGACTCGGCCGTAATGCTGCCGGACTGATTTAAGATGCTGCACATAGACCGTTTCAACGGGTCTGGAGATCCTATGGTGCATTTGCGGCTGTTTTCGGATATACTGAGGCTGATGGGCCTCTCTAGATTGCAGAAGCTTTCTTTGTTTGGCTGGACCCTGTCGGGTGTAGCTGCTATTTGGTATGCAAAGCTGGAGGATTCTGTTAAGAGGAACTAGGAGGAGATGGCCGAGGCCTTCATAGCTCAATACTCCTACAATACACAGATCGAGGTCACAACCCGTGACCTTGAGACAACTAGGCAGGAGCCAAAGGAAAGTTTCTCCAATTTCGTAACCCGTTGGAGGGCCAAGGCCTCAATAATGACCATCAGGCCCGTTGACAAAGATTAGATTCGGATGGTTGTGCGTAACCTCCAGCCCAAGCTCATGCAGAAGATGATTGTTCTCCCACTCCCCACCATTGCAGATCTACATGAGATAGGGGTGCAGATCGAGGATGCTATGAAATAGGGCCTCATTGATCATGAGAGAGAGCAGCCTAAGAGGGCATTCAACCGTAGTACAAATGCAGGCACAAGCAGTATTGTAGCTACCAGAGCTTCGGATGTGGGAATGGTCACCACCATCACCCCGAGAACCCTTGCAACTACACTATTCACCGATGCATCCGGAAGTAGCTCACAAACAACCAAGTATTCTCCCCGAGGCCAAAGAACCTTCACTCCACTATACATGCCCCTGTCCAAAGCTCTGAGGGTTTTGATCAAGAAAGGGCACTTAAAGCCCCTAGAGCCGCGACCACTATCAGATAAACTTCCCGCTTCCCATAACTCGGCCAAGTATTGCGCCTTTCAACAATAGCATGGTCATGACACTGACTAGTGCTTTCGATTGCGTCATGAGATTTAAGATCTCATTGATAACAAGGTGATCGTGCCTCCAGAGAAACCGAATGTCACAACCAACCCTCTCCTACCACATAACCAAGCTCCACCTCCCAAACGCATCAATTTGATCCAAACTGGGGTTGTGTCATACGACCCTAGCATATATATTACCCCTTCTCACCTACCCAAGCCGGAGGTGTTCATTCCTGATAGCACTGACTTGTGCGTGTTGGACATCTCCCAAACCTGGCCTGAAATGGTGGTGGTGGCTATCGAAGATAGAACTGGGACGATTGCAGGGCAGATGAGATTGATGATACAGAGCCTGAGGGGTCTGCGAGCTTCATGTACAACCCGAGTGGTTACATTACATCAGCAGGCCAGGCTAGGCCGAATGTGGAATTGCCAGCAGGATCAGAGACTTGTGTAGTATGGGAGAATGGACCTAATCAGGGGCCAGATGGCCTAGCGAATCTGGAAGAGGACATTGCTAACCTTCAGTTTTTCGACGAGCAGGACTCAAGGGACGTGGCAATCAATTGGTTTGATGATTCAGCAGAATCTACTGGGTGGCTTGACGACCAGCCGGATGTTGTTGAACAACCTCAGCTAGAACAGGGTCCGTCAGGGATGGGGACATCAACAGTGGCCGGAAGGGCCGAGAATCAAAATACATCGTCAGAGAGCACCAGTGTTAAGAATTTTTCTCAAAATGCGGGCAGTTTGGGTACAGAGTATGATGAGCAGCAGGCTGCATTGAAGCAGTTTGAGCGAGAAAGGATCGGGGATTCTGAGAGAGTCAGAAAGGCCAAAGCTCCTGAGGGGACAGAACGTGCTGTGTGCACAGGAACGGAGCATGCTGCGGGCACATGAACGGAAGGTGCTGTAGGCACATGAATAGTTGTAACGGAGCCGGACGGATGTCTGTCAGCTGCCGATGGTATGTGGTGAGAAGATGATGATCTATGTTTTGCCCACACCAATGAAGACTGGGGACAAAGCCAACCGGATGATACCTGGTATATTGGCGAAGTTGATCACATAACTAGGAGCGGGCGTTATTTCAAGCCCCCGCACTTAGATCAAGCAGAGGCGTCCGGAAAGGACAGGGAGGCAGACAAGCAGAAAGAAAAGCTGCTCGAAGAGGAGGCTGTGCTGAAACAGTTGAAGAAGATACAGGCAGACATCTCCATCTGGGGACTACTTATGGCTTCAAGAGTGCATAGACAAGTTGTCCTTTCTGCAATGGACAAGGCCAAACTCTCAATAGACACCATGCCTGAGCAGCTGGTAGGACTAGTCTTTCTGGGAGGGGCTTCCCCGACGTTGACCTTCACCGACAAGGAACTGCCGCCTGAGGGCGCAAACCATAACAAACCTCTCTACATCTCTGTGGAGTGCAAAGACAAGTGGGTACCGGTAGTTCTTGTCGATACAGGATCCGCTATTAACGTATGCCCATCGAGGACAGCATATGCAATCGGGTTGAAGCCTGTGGACTTTTAGCCAACTGCCTAGGTGATAAGGGCCTACGACAGTACTAGCAGAGAAGTGATGGGGACTGTGAACATCCAGACACAGGTTGGTCTAGGACAACACAAGATTGACTTTCATGTCTTGGACATTCCCGCAACCTTTAATTTACTCCTAGGGCAGCCGTGGCTGCACTAGGTAAAGGCGGTCTCTTCCACCCTGCATCAGATGTTGAAATACCCCCACGGGAAGAGAATGGCTATTGTTTTTGGAAATTCATCAATCCATCCACCGCCAGAGGTGTCTACACCGGTTCTGGAAATCGAGCATGGCACGGAGGATATGTTCCTGTCAGGATTTACCCTAGCCGAGACTCAGGTCGTTCAGAACATTTTGGCTGTTGATGAGGGGTTGTATGTCAGCGCACAGTCTGTGTATCTCATGAACAAACTCTAGCATATCCCTGGGATGGGACTAGGAAAAGGTGGCCCGAAAGGTATTACAGTATCGGCCGAAGTGCCGCACAACCCGCATACCTTTGGCTTGGGTTATTTGCCCACCAAAGAGGACTAGGTAAGAAAGGGCAAAGAGATGACTGGAAGAGCCAGGGCCAAGCAGACCGGGAGGCATTTTGAGCTGATTCATCGGCCTATCCAAGGTACCCGGAACGGACGCTTTGTCCGGGAGGGGGAAGACTTTCCATTCTGCGGCTTCCCAGAGCCATGGTTGAACGCAGAGAAAAGGTGCCTGTCGGGATTTGAGATCTTTTTTGACTTGCAGTTATCCGGGGATGATGTTACCGAGGAGCAGACAGACCCATCAGTTGAGGTTGAGCAGTGTAAGGAAGTGGATTCTGAGAGCACCGAGATTGAAATGGGGGTAGCACTGGCTTGTCTAATATTAGATCCTTCGATCGTACATGAGTGCTTAGGAGATGATCTCTCAGTGTCTATGATTGGAAATGAAACGGCTGCGAGCCCACCTTCAAACATTTTGGATGCGTTCATCGCATCCTCCCTCGTCTGGTAGTACGAGGAGGGATTCTTATCGAGCAGCATCGGGTCAGGTAGTGAGCCAAAATCTAATTCCACCAAGTCTGTAGAGTCGGAATCAGGTTCCAGCTCATCTGAGTCTGAGTCCGAGTCCGATATTCCTAGGGGTGACAACCTAGATACACAGTCCTGTCGTCTTTTTCTTTCTCTTTTGGGTCTGTTGTAACAGAGAAATCAGATGGACTGGATGAAGTGATTAATGAGAATTATGCGGCCATGGCCTTCGATTATTTTTCTGTGCCCTTGATTTATTGCATTAATTCAGACTTTCAAAACTTCAATGAAAATGATGAGGAAGAAATTCCTCCGGTTTTGAAATATTTGCTAGAATAAGAGCAGGAGAGGTTTGTAAAATCGCTGGTTGATGAAATCAGCCAAATTAACGTTGGTACTGAGAAGGACCTGTGGCTGGTCCAGATCGGGTCCACGTTGTCTTCGGAGGAGCGCGAGCGCTTAGTCGCTTTATTAAAAGATTTCAAAGATGTTTTCGCGTGGTCCTACGAAGACATGCCTGGGATCGATCCTGAGATTGTACAGCACCGGATCCCCCTTGACCCTGAGGCCCGACCTGTCAAACAGAAACTCAGAAGGATCCGCCCAGACTGGGCTATCAAGATTAAAGAAGAGGTTACCAAGCAAATTGACGCAGGGTTCCTATTGGTATCCGAATACCCAACTTGGTTGGCCAACATAGTTCCAGTGCTGAAGAAGGATGGCAGGATTCGGGTATGTGTGGATTTCAGAGATTTGAACAAAGCCAGTTCGAAGGACGACTTTCCTCTGCCGCATATCGATGAGTTAGTGGACTTCACTGCGGGGCATGCATTGCTTTCATTCATGGATGGCTTTTCAGGCTACAACTAGATTGTGATGGCACCCGAGGACCGGGAGAAGACTGTTTTTACCACCCCGTGGGGGACCTATTGTTATAGGGTGATGCCGTTTGGGCTGAAGAATGCTGGAGCTACATATCAACGGGCTGCAACCACAATATTGCACGACATGATCCACAAAGAGGTGAGGTGTACATGGACGACATGATTGTCAAGTCCAAAGAAAGAGAGGGCCATTACATCGCCTTGCAAAAGTTTTTTCAATGGATTAGAGAGTTTCGGTTGTGGCTGAATCCTCAAAAATGTACATTTGGTGGTACAGCAGGGAAAATACTGGGGTTTTTGATTACACAGAGAGGTATCGAAGTCCACCCTTTCAAAATCAAGGCCATCTTAGAAATGCCACCACCAAGGACTGAAAAGGAGGTGCGAGGCTTTCTGGGTAAAGTGCAATTCATAAGATGGTTTATTGCTAAATTAACCTTGACTTGTGAACCACTCTTTGGTCTCCTGAAGAAAGGAACGAAGTTCCAATGGGACGACCGATGCCAAGCTGCTTTTGAACAAATCAAGCAATACTTATAGAACCCACCCATGTTGTCACCGCCTAAGCCAGGGAAACCATTGATTCTGTACCTTTCAGTGACTGAAATAATAATGGGCTGCATGCTTGCACAGGAGTCCGAGGACAAGGTGGAGAGAGCTATCTACTACCTGAGCAAGAAGATGCTGGATTACGAGACCCGCTACACTCCGCTAGAGCAGGCTTGTTTGGCCTTGGTATGGGCTACCAAGAAGCTGCGACACTGCTTGTTAGCTCACTCCGTAATGTTGGTTTTGATATTAGATCCCATCAAATATCTCTTCGAGAAACCAGCACTTAGGGGTAGGCTAGCCCGCTGGTTGCTTTTACTTTCCGAATTCGATCTGAAGTATGTGATGCGTAAGTCAGTAAAAGGGAGAGCAGTAGCGGAGTTCCTAGCCGATCAGCCAGTTGAAGAGGATGAAGCAGTTGAGTACCTATTCCCAAATGAGGCCATTCTACATATTGAAGATGAAACTTGGACGATGTACTTTGACGGAGCGTCAAACCAATACGGGTATGGGATAGAGGTGTTGCTGATAGCACCCGAAAATTCCCGTATACCTTTAGCATTCAAACTCCGGTTCAAAGTCTCGAACAACGAAGCAGAGTATGAGGCATGCTGTAGACACCCCATTTTTGACCGTCCTCAAGACTTGGACGTCACCGTTTGAACACTCGGTGATTATCCATGTTTGTATCTCAGGCTAAAGGAGATTGGAAAGTTAAAGAAGAAAAGATGAGAATTTACCACCAGACCTTGGACTTGCTGATTCCTCAGTTTGAGAAACTGAATTTTGCTCATCTATTAAGATAGAACAACAGGTTCGCACATTCACTAGCAACTCTATCTTCTATGATAGACATCCCTTTTGGAGTCTGGATGCATCCGATCATCATTGACCAGAAATTTGTACCGGCCTACGAGCTAATTGTTGCCATAGATGAGGTACAAGATGAGAATCCTTGGTACTACAACGTTTGGAACTTCTTGGAAAAGGAAGCGTATCCACCAGGGGCAAATGCCAAAGATAAGAGGGCAATTTGAAGAATGGCCACTTAGTTCATCGTCTGCGGGGGTAAACTATACAAGAGAGGTTATCTCGGGATGCATAAGTTGTGTGTTGATGCCGAATAATCGAAGCATCTGATGGAGGCTATCCATGGAGGAGAGTGCAGAGCGCACATAACGGGGTGATGCTAGCCCGAAAAATTCTTAGACAAGATTACTACTGGTCCACCATGGAGGAGGATTATATTGGCTTTGTCTGGCGATGCCACAAATGCCAGATTCATGCAAATCGCATGAACATTCTACCGTCGAAGCTGTATAACATGACTTCACCATGGCCATTTTCAGTCTGGGGGATTGATGTGATCGGGGCTGTCACTCCGAAAGGGTCCAATGGGCATGAGTTCATTCTGGTCGCGATAGATTACTTTACAAAGTGGGTTCAAGCCCAGTCTTATACGGTGTTGAAGGCATCGCACGTTGTAAAGTTCATTAGGAACAATATCATCTGATGCTATGGGGTCCCGAACGAGATCATTTCAGATAATGGTTCCCACTTCAAGAAGGAAGTGATCGACTTGTTAGACAAATACAACGTGGCTTTTCACAAGTCATCTACATATCGGCCGCAAACCAACAAAGCAGTTGAAGCCGCCAACAAGAACATCAAACACATACTGCAGAAAATGGTGGAAACCTACCGGGATTGGCCAGATAAGTTGCCATTTGCTCTATGGGGCTACCGGACTTCAATCCGAACTTCTACTGGGGCAACTCCATATTCATTGGTCTATGGGATGGAGGCTGTTCTGCCTATCAAAATCGAAGTTCCGTCATTGCGAGTACTGGCTGAGTGTCAGATAGTTGAGGTAGATTGGCAGCAGAGTAGATTCGAAGAACTCATGCTCTTTGATAAGAGAAGGCTAAAAGCACTGTACCATGTTCAGGGTTATCAACGACCTTGCCAGGGCTTTTAACAAGAAGGTTAAGTCCAGGAATTTGAAGGAAGGGGATCTAGTGCTCAAAGACAACCGAGCTCCCATCCACGATCCTAGGGGCAAGTTCAGACCCAATTGGACTGGTCCTTACATCATCAAGTCTCTCTAGTCGGGTGGAGCTGTCATTCTGATGGACCTAGATGGCCTAGAGTTCTCCCAACCGATCAACATGGACAAGTTGAAGAAATATTTTCCTTGAGTGGCTCGCTAGGTCGAAAACCTGAAAGGGCGACCTAGGCAAAAGTTAGAGCATGAAAAATTTGAAATTATAAGGTCTGAGCTCGCAAGGTTGAAAACCCGCAAAGGGCAGCCTTGGCAAAAGTTAGAGCGTAAAAGGTAAGGGTTAATATACTAGTGAACCTGAGTCGAACTACGTAAGGCTTGATTTCCATCTTTGGGATACGTAGGCAACTTCATCCTGAAGTCCAGCCATAAACACTTCCCGATCAACTTTGTCCATGTGATCATGTTTGGTCATCTTTGTCTATTCAGCATTCAAGAGCTCGTTTGTGATCTCCAATGCAGTGCTGTTCAGACTAGGGGTAACTTTCCAGTTACTGGAATTCGGGATTGTACATCTCAGTGACAGATCTCAGGCGTGTCCAGTTCTGATCCATATCGAAAATGGTTTTGAAAAGTTTTAATAAAAGTTGATTTTGCTCAAATTAATCTTTTTACAACTTAGACCATTTTTGGACGAAACAGAAAATTTTCAGTACCCACAACCTTCAATTTCATTGATTTCAATACAGAGTTCTCCTGCTCTTGAATACAAATTGAAGTTGCTTTTCATTACATTCATGAAGAAAACTTGAAAGTTTTGATTAAAGTAAATAAATCCGGGGCATAGTCAGGTGTCCTTTCGTCTCCTCCCAGAGCTGGTCGAAGCCTCTGATGCCAAGCTAGGCCCTTGTAGACACCCCATTTTTGACCGTCCTCAAGACTTGGACGTCACCATTGGAACACTTGGTGATTACCCTTGTTTGTGTTCGCTTGGAGTTCCCGGAGGTCTCGGCTACGGGCCCTGCCTCAGGATCTCCGAACTTGACCATTTTGTGTCTGGTTTTGCACCAAACACTTGTGTTTTGCCTTGGAGGGGCAGGGAATGCTTTGTGAGGCATCCCCACACACCACCGGCAGTGCCTAGAGGCCACCGGCTAGTTTTTGATGCCATCGGCAATGTATATTGCCGGTCGGCACTCTTTGTTGCCGGTCGGCACTCAATTTTGTCAAGATGACATCTTTGGCCGGCCGACTACTGTGCATCTGCTTTTGCAGATATTTTATCACAGCTGTCTTGCTTTTGGCTCCCCTCCATACACGTGTATGGAGGGATCTCTCTCTTTAGAACCTTGTCTTGTAAGCTTTACAAGACAAAAGACTCTATAAGAGAGAGCTTTCTCTCTTGGCTTGAGGGTGAGACACTTGAGAGACTTGAGATATTTTTTAGACAGCCATTTTTAGGGTTTTGAGTTCTAGGGTTAGAAACCATACACTTTCTATCTCTATATCTCCCTCTTGTGTGTGTCTAGGTGCATTTGTGTCTTACTATTGCACACAAACACATAGTGCTTCACCTTCACTTAGCTACTGAGGTTCTAAGAGGTTGGTTTTGAAGTTTTGAAGCTGTTTTCAACCTAGAAGGAGCTGTTGGAGCATCATTGTTGAAGGGGTCTTCAAGGGTAACAATTTTGCCTCTTTATTCCCAAAATATTTAGGTGGCGACTCTGTATCTGGCAAAGCAGTCCATGTTTGGCACTACTTTTTCAAAAATCTGTTTCTCAAAACGATTTGCCAGATTTGGACTCTTTGGTTCAAGATTAAGAACCGCGACACAAAAATCGAGAGTCCGAACTGTAGCGAGGTCCCCCCGCGGGCTTGTTACACATGCATTGCTGGTTTAGAAGCCGCCCTAGAACTAGGGGCAAAACGGTTTGACGTCATTGGAGACTCGAACCTTGTTGTATCTCAAGCTAAAGGAGATTGGAAAGTCAAAGAAGAAAAGATGAGAATTTACCACCAGACCTTGGACTTGCTGATTCCTCGGTTTGAGAAACTGAATTTTGCTCATCTGTTAAGAGAGAACAACAGGTTCGCAGATTCACTAGCAACTCTATCTTCTATGATAGACATCCCTTTTGGAGTCTGGATGCATCCGATCATCATTGACCAGAAATTTGTACTGGCCTACGGGCTAATTGTTGCCATAGATGAGGTACAAGATGAGAATCCCTGGTACTATAACGTTTGGAACTTCTTGGAAAAAGAAGCGTATCCACCAGGGGCAAATGCCAAAGATAAGAGGGCAATTCGAAAAATGGCCGCTCAGTTCATCGTCTGCAGGGGTAAACTGTACAAGAGAGGTTATCTCGGGATGAATGAGCTGTGTGTTGATGCCGAATAATCGAAGCGTCTGATGGAGGCCATCCATGGAGGAGAGTGCAGAGCGCACATGAACGGGGTGATGCTAGCCCAGAAAATTCTCAGACAAGATTACCACTGGTCCACCATGGAGGAGGATTATATTGGCTTTGTCTGGCGATGCCACAAATGCCAGATCCATGCAAATCGCATGAACATTCTGCCGTCGAAGCTGTATAACATGACTTCGCCATGGCCATTTTTAGTCTGGGGGATTGATGTGATCGGGGCTATCACTCCGAAAGGGTCCAATGGGCATGAGTTCATTCTGGTCGCGATAGATTACTTTACAAAGTGGGTTGAAGCCCAGTCTTATACGGTGTTGAAGGCATCGCACGTTGTAAAGTTCATTAGGAACAATATCATCTGATGCTATGGGGTCCCAAACGAGATCATTTTAGATAATGGTTCCCACTTCAAGAAGGAAGTGATCGACTTGTTAGACAAATACAACGTGGCTTTTCATAAGTCATCTACATATCGGCCGCAAACCAACGAAGCAGTTGAGGCCGCCAACAAGAACATCAAACACATACTGCAAAAAATGGTGGAAACCTACCGGGACTGGCCAGATAAGTTGCCATTTGCTCTATGGGGCTATCGGACTTCAATCCGAACTTCTACTGGGGCAACTCCATATTCATTGGTCTATGGGATAGAGGCTGTTCTGCCTATCAAAATCGAAGTTCCGTCATTGCGAGTACTGGCTAAGTGTCAGATAGCTGAGGCAGATTGGCAGCAGAGTAGATTCGAAGAACTCATGCTCTTTGATGAAAGAAGGCTAAAAGCACTGTACCATGTTCAGGGTTATCAACGACGAATTGCCAAGGCTTTTAACAAGAAGGTTAAGTCCAGGAATTTGAAGGAAGGGGATCTAGTGCTCAAAGACAACCGAGCTCCCATCCACGATCCTAGGGGCAAGTTCAGACCCAATTGGACTGGTCCTTACATCATCAAGTCTCTTTGGTCGGGTGGAGCTGTCGTTCTGATGGACATAGATGGCCTAGAGTTCTCCCAACCGATCAACATGGACAAGTTGAAGAAATATTTTCCTTGAGTGGCTCGCTAGGCCGAAAACCTGAAAGGGCGACTTAGGCAAAAGTTAGAGCATGAAAAATTTGAAATTATAAGATCTGAGCTCGCAAGGTTGAAAACCCGTAAAGGGCAGCCTTGGCAAAAGTTAAAGTGTAAAAGGTAAGGGTTAATGCACGAGTGAACCTGAGTCGAACTACGTAAGGCTTGATTCCCATCTTTGGGATACGTAGACAACTTCATTCTGAAGTCTAGCCATAAACACTTCCCCGATCAACTTTGTCCATGTGATCATGTTTGGTCATCTTTGTCTATTCAGCATTCAAGAGCTCGTTTGTGATCTCCAACACAGTGCTGTTCAGACTAGGGGTAACTTTTCAGTTACTGGAATTCAGGATTGTACATCTCAGTGACAGATCTCAGGCGTTTCCAGTTCTGATCCATATCGAAAATGGTTTTGAAAAGTTTTAATAAAAGTTGATTTTGCTCAAATTAATCTTTTTACAACTTAGACCATTTTTGGACGAAACAGAAAATTTTCAGTACCCACAACCTTCAATTTCATTGATTTCAATACAGAGTTCTCCTGCTCTTGAATACAAATTGAAGTTACTTTTCATTACATTCATGAAGAAAACTTAAAAGTTTTGATTAAAGTAAATAAATCCGGGGCATAGTCAGGTGTCCCTTCGTCTTCTCCCAGAGCTGGTCGAAGCCTCTGATGCCAAGCTGGGCTTTACCTGTGCCTCTTCATTGAGCCAATCTATGCACTCATCAGAGAGGGTGCAACTGAAAGTGGAAGTAGGGGCCAGAAGCTCTCTCATCCTCCATGATGTGGCATACCGAGCTAGTTGTGCGTCTCGGACTGAAAATGTAGCGCGGTACTCAATCCCCTATTCTGGGCAAGTCTGATCATGTCAGAACTGGCGCCAGAACTGGAACGGAAAGTAAAACACGCAGTGTGTCAGGCCAATCAACTAGATCCTGGCCTGGCGAGTCATGCTATAGCTCATCGCCGACAGATTGAGCCAGGGGCAGCGCCAAGCAATGTGGTCCGTGGACAAACTGCATATCCAGTTGTACCACTATCCTTCATCTGGAGCATCGACTAGACGTCGCCGGAAGAAATAGCTGCGAGCTGAAAATGCCGGACATGAGTCCATCACTCTCAACTTGTCCATCAACCATACCTGGAGAGGGATGAAAAATGAGAGATTAAAGAATAGAAAGGTGTACGTTGAGAGAAAAAGTAAGCAAAGGGTTTTGAGAGGAAAAAAAAATGAGCCTGAGGGCCGAGTGATGTGAGCAATATATGTGAGATGGGATGGGAAACATTACCTGCAATAGCAGTGGACTCCCAACAAACCTAGCCGTCTCATGGGGATGAAAAGCGTCCAAGCCCATCAATGTTTCAGCTAGCGTCATGACGATGCAACTCTTACCCTTCCTTAAGCCCTCGACAACCTCAATCAAACGAGTGTTAAACCCTTCCGAGCCCGGGGCAAGCAAAAAGTGAGATAGCATGCATAAGCAAAGCGCATGTAGCCGATAACCCTGCCAATGGTGGTCGCCGCGGTCACCGGCATCAGAAAACTGATGAATCAAGCTCGGAATGTTAAGCTCTTTGTCTTGAATCAATGACCGAGCGTCATGCAAAGCAAGGCCGCACATTCGTCCTAAGGCTTGGACGTAGCCGACGCGAAATTGAGGCAAGATTTCTTTATCGCGCTCGGATTCCATTAAAGCTTGAAAATCCTCAAAAGTGGGACATATCTCTTGTCTGCCAAAGCTGAAGACATGTGTCACCGGATTCCAAAACCTTGTCGCGGCATGAAAGAACGGAAAACACAGTGGGGTGCGGCTCAGCGTGAATAGTGCATTTATTCCGAAGCCCCGAAAATTTAGCTTTTCCGAGCCATCTAAGTTGGCAATCCAATTTGTGAGATTTTGGACAAGAAA
>NW_021024985.1:1164353-1217029 GCF_004153795.1 Camellia sinensis | reverse complement strand
ATGATACTTATACGATCGAAAGATGTGCATCTGGATAATGCCACGTATAGTTGCCCATGACTAAAAACAGGTGTACGCAAATCAACCCCAACAAATTTCACAGATTGTCCTTGAGATTTGTTAATGGTCAAAGCGTATGCCAATCGAACTGGAAATTGACGTCTTGTCATTCGGAAAGGCATTTTTGCAGAAGACGGAGTCAATGATATCCTTGGTATAAATGCCAAATTGCCAAACTTCTCTCCAGTTAAGATTCGAGCTTCAATTGCGAGTGTCGCACCTTGATACCATCAATCTTGTGCCATTACACAATCTATCTTTCGGTGCAATGTTTCTTAATAACATTATAGAACAACCCACTTTCAACTCTACCTTAAAAGCTGATAGCCCAGGAGGATCCAATGAATTGAAATACTCATTAGGATATCTGTTTGTAATGGAAGGATCAATTTCATCATCTTCAGCCATCTTATCTGTAGCAAGATACGTATATGTATTCCCTAGAAAAATATTCAACGCAGCAATATTGATAGCACTGACATCATCATTTCGTGCAGAAAGAATTGTACGTTCGGTTAAGAATGATGGGGTTGATGTATCTGCCATATCCAATTGTGGATAAACTGCTGAGAGTAATTCCTTTAGATCCTGGTATTTGTCTATTGTTAATGGAATTTTAATGAATTCTTGCGGATTGGTTCAAATCTAATAAAAAAAATAAAAGAAATTACAAAAAAAATGATACAATCAAAGTATCCTCAATTTGAAGCACCATTTGATAAGGAAAAAGTTCGAATAAGTATTACCTCTATCAAGAATTTTGCAAAAATAGCATTTCCAAGGTTTGCATGATTCAAGTGCATATTCAAATCTAAAGATAAAACATGTAGATCCTTCCACAAAACAGAGTGTCTCAATGATGCATTCACATTTTGCTCACGAACTCCTTTGATTATAACAGGTAAGATTTGTCGAAAGTCTCCACCAAGAACAATAGTGATACCTCCAAATGGTTTTTCACAATCACAAATATCTCAAAGTGTGCAATCAACCGCCTCAACACAATGTCTATGTTGCATTGGAACTTCATCCCAAATTATGAGTTTTGTTTCTCTAAACAATTCAGCCTATAATGATTGCTTGCTAAACCCACAAACTGAATTTTCCAAGACATCCAATGGAATGGAAAATGTTGAATGTGCAGTGCGACCTCCTACTAATAGCAATGATGCAATTCCAGATGAAGCCATGGTAACAACAACATGGCCAAAGCTGCGGCATTTTAATGCAATCATATTGTACAAAAATGTTTTCCCCATTCCAGCACCCCCCATTCAAAAAGAAAATAGTCCCTTTACTTTCAAAGATTGAAGAAGTGATTGCGTTATAAGCAGTTCATTGTCCATTATTGAGGCAATCAATAGTAATTTGCATATCTGTCTATTGTGCCTCATTCTATAGTTGTCAATGTTCGTATATCAATCGGTTACCAACTATTGCACTCCAATTTGCTGTTGGTTGTGGCATGGGCGGGAAGTCAATTAAACTTTTTCCTTATTCTTGAAGCATCTGATTCAAAAGATACAAACCATAATCTTCAATTTGAGCCTCAATTGGGTTAGAAATGACAAACAATGTACGAAGCTTATATGCAAGATCATCACAGATATGCATTGAAATTGATTCCATAACGCATGTGGTTGTAGTGGAAAACATTGGGTCAAAATAATGCAAAACAATCTCCTCAATTGATATCCAATTTTCATAACTGCAGCCTCTTTCAGGCACTGTATCCATTCTTCATCATCTTCTAAGAGTCCTTTTGCAACACATTCTGATTTAAACGTCTCATGCAAAACATTGTTAACTGTACGTAAACATTAAAACGATCTTGGTCCTTTGACAACAGTTAACAACAAACGCAGATAAAATCTTTCACCATAGTTAGGACTAGCCAAGTACATTATACCAATTGCATATCCATGTTCTCCTGGTTTCCATCTATGTTCTGACTTGAGCCAAACAAAATGTTGCGGAAATTCTTGGTAAGTGAATTGGCATTCATTTTCATTGGAAGCACAACAATAAAAAAAATCAATAAGAGTCGATTTTTTTTGCACAGCTCTAGAAAGAATCATTTCCAATGAGTCATTAGGTTTGAAAAGAACACGATGCATTCCAGGTAGATGAAGTGCCAAGCAAACAACTGTTGGCATCTCTGTATGCAAATGATGACCGAATATTCGCCAAGCAGCTTTTGGTGGTCCAATATACCTCGCATCAAGATATTATTAGATCACATTAATCATTCCCCAAACCATTGTTGTGCGATCATAACCCTTGTAAATGTACTTATGTATATACTTAACATATCTCACTGGACCTTTAAGAAAGAGAAGCGCATGCATATATGGTAGGCCTCGTTTTTGGAATTCAATTGTAAAAACATGTACAACTTTATTACCGAACACTTTGTTTGTCTCTATCTCCTTTATTAAGCACTTTCTTTTTAGCTCAAAAACAAGGGCAATCAAATTAGGATGATCAATAGCTTTTTGGTGTGGTAATAATATTGAAGTAATTTCTGTCCAATTGGGATTTGAAGTCATGGTGAGAAAAATATCTGGGTGTTTGTTGTATCGCGTAATAGCCATTGAATCTTGAAAGATTTCAAACATATGTCTAGGACTACCAGTAAATGAAGATGGCAAAATAAATCTTTGACCAATTTGATTAGGTCATAAGTCATCTGGATCAATATCGCTTAAATCTTGGTAAAGTTCAGCCCGAATTTTTCTTTGATTGAACTTGTAGTACGTCAACCGATTTTGCTCAGTTATAGCCCAAGCATCTACCAAAAACTCTTGGAATAGTTTTCCACCTCTCAAAATTGTTGAATACTCTATAGATCGCTCAAACAAACAATAACTATAAAAATCCATTTGAGTAAGTCGATCAGTTGAAGGCCGATCATGTTTAACGTCCCACAATTTCAACTCAGGTTCCAATCCGAGCTCACCATACGGGAATAACAAAACATAATGCAATGGCAAATACGCTGGGTGACATTCATTAATTTGCATCAGTTCATTATTTCCCTGTAGATGTAAAATAACATCTCTCATTCCAGTAACCTTGGTTCCATCACCTGGTATTACAATTGCAATCTCATCAGCAATTGGTAAGTTATACCGTCGTCGGTCTGTTGCTGAACTACAGTGAAGATGAGCAAGTAGATTTTGTCTAGTGAAGGCTAATTGATTCAAAATTGCATGAGCCTGACGAAATTTGTCTACAAATGCATTAACTTGCAACAAACTATCTTGAATAGTTTTGAGATCATCCCTTCGTAAGTGAGGATTTCTACGATTTCGAACTTCTAAAGCTGAATCAGGATCATAAATGTACAACTAAGCATAAGTCGCATCATGACCTGGCTGTGGTAGAAATGATCATGTTCGATGTCGCAATTCCTCATTGATAATAAATGGTGTAGGGCCGCTTCCCCTTAGTACTCTTAGATCCAATGTAGCATTAAGACTTGTAAAAGCATTGGCTGTATTGTACACTCGAGTATAACGTTGAAACGATCTTGATTGATCATCATCCTCATTATATCATGCTTGAAGCAGTGGAGGGGGTGTCATAAGCAGAGGTAGCCTAGTCTTTCCTTTTGAACAGCAAGTTCCAAATAGGGGATGCTTTCGAGATGATTGTGCTAATTTTTCGTCCATCCAATGTAAGGCTGAACAGTAAGGACATAACACATCCATCTTGCTGAGAGAATGACGACATAAATTCATGTGTGATTGAGTATTAATCGTAGTACTTATAGTCATATCTTCTAATTCATCATATGTACATAGATCCTCTTGAAAAAATGTGACTGTAGAATTAGGCCTACAAATATTTGTTGTGGATAAATTTAAATTTATACACATGTAAAAGTAAGAGTATTATTTAAAGAATTAAACATGTTTTACCAACTCCGAGCCAAAGATGTACTTTCCATAGAGAACACACATGTGGATGCATGTGTAACCATTGTTCGTTTTTGTGCCAACGAAGTATCCTCAATTGTCTTTGTACCCTGTTCTAGGCAAGCGTGACTGCGACGACTCGGTGTTAATGAAGGAAAGCCTTTAATGTATGCTCGTAATCTCTCTCGTTCTTGTCGCAAGCGTTGTCTCGATTGATATGCAAAGCATGCATTTTCATTTCTTTCATGTTTTCGTCGTGCACGTTGAGCTAATACAGCTCTTGATATAACATAACCATTGTGTCCCTAAAATGTGAATATTAAATCATTAGATGCCTAAAATACAAATATTATCAAGTACCATTTTCCACTGTCCAAACAAAATACCATTTTTTATTTTTATATCCTCTCTCTTCCAAAAAAATGCATTATACTCTTGCCCATGACTACACATAGTTTTATAATAATAATAATAAATTGTGTGGTTTTGTTACACTAATGAACAAATGCTCAACCAACTTATGAGAATAATAATAACAAATTGTGTGATTTTGTAACAATAATGAACAAATGTTCGGCTAGCTTATGAGCTTCATAAAGTATCTTCATTTTCTTGTAGGGCCCATGCACTTATAGGAGAGACATTATATATTCCTTTTTCACTATATATTTCTTCATAAAGTATCCCCTATATATATTTTCCCTAAGAGTATATACAGGAAACACTAAGAAATGTGCATAGTTTCAAAAATAAAATATAATTATGGCTAAATAAAATACAATATATGAAGATACAAAAATAAAAAATAAAAACTCCACAAAATTCAGTAACAACCATACTGCTAAACATGCATTTTCCTTTCGCTTGCCCTTGCAATTAGTCACCTTTGTCATTTTTTATAGCCAAGTATAATCTATATAATAAATTGTGTGGTTTTGTTATACAAACAAACAAATGTTCGGTCAACTTATGAGCTTCATAAAGTATCACTATTTAAAGAGGACACGTATCTAGAAAAAAAAAAAAAATTTGCTACCAATTTTCTCCCTCCTCTCTTTATCTCTTTATCTCAAAACTTCCGCACACTTACATTGAAACATGGTGAAGCTTTTCACATATATACAGGAGACACTTAAAAAAGTGCACAATTTAAAAAATAAAATACAATTATGGTTTAAAATAAACAACTAGACATGCATTTTCAAAAACACTCTACAATTATAGCTTAAAATAAACAATTGTTTATTGCTTAAAATAAACAATTCGACATACAATTATGACTTAAAATACAAACATACGAAAACTAACAATTTAAAAAAAAAACAAAAAAAACACACTCTACAAAAACTAGTAAGAACTATACCGCTGGACATGCAAGGGAAACTGAACCAAAGTCTAAGAAATGCATGTCGAATTGTTTATTTTAAACCAAAGTTTTAAAATGTAAGTTGTCTTTTATAATTAGAACCTGTAATACAAAAGCTTTTTTAAAATCTATGTACCAGTTTTTTTTAAAAAGACAACTTACATTATCCATAATGTTAGAGGTCGTTCTAGCTTAGTATTGCCAAAACCTGTAATACAAAAGTTAACTTCAGTAAATACATATTAATCCAGTAATACATAATACAAAAGTTAACCTGTAAAGGTTTTGGAACACATAACTTATGTAAATACAAAAAGTTATTTTAATTCACCAAGTAAAACCAAACGAAGCAATCAATAGATACTTAAATGGAATCAAACCTATCAATGGCTTAAGCTTTGTTGAATTTAATTAAACTAAAAGAGGTTTAAATGGAATTGCAAAATTTATAAAGTTAATTCATATGACAAACTAATAAAAAATCAACAATCATTTTGAAATCCACAATTAATTCATATGATAAAATATCTCATTCAAGGAATTAAAAAAAAAAAATCACACAAATATGCAGATGACAAACTAATAACCCAACAATCATTTTTCGCCACCAAAATGAGTTGTGTTTCCAAGAATGTATTTATTAAAATTAACAAATAACAAAAGATTTGCAATCAATCCACAATTTGAAAGTAATAATTTGACTTCAAATATTTTCAGGTATTGGTAACACAATCTAAATCCAAACAACATCAAACGAAAGTAGTAATGTGTAGACACCCCATTTTTGACCGTCCTGAAGACTTGGACGTCACCGTTTGAACACCCGGTGATTATCCATGTTTGTGTTCGTTTGGAGTTCCCGGAGGTCTCGGCTACGCGCCTTACCTCAGGATCTCCGAACTCGACTGTTTAGTGTCTGGTTTTGCACCAAACACTTGTGTTTTGCCTTGGAGGGGCAGGGAATGCCTTGTGAGGCATCCCCACACATCACCGACCATGGCCAGAAGCCACCGGCTGGTGTTTTGTTGCCATCGGCAATATATATTGCCGGTCGGCATTCTTTGTTGCCAGTCGGCACTCCATTTTGACAAAATGGCAATTTTGAGAAGCCGACTACTGTTCATCTTCTTTTGCAGATATTTTAAGACAGTTGTATGTCATTTTGTTCCCCTCCATACACGTGTATGGAGGGATGCACTCCTTGTTAGCTTACCTTGTAAGCTTTACAAGATTGGCTCCTCTATAAGAGGAGCCCTCCTCTCTTGGCTCTAGGTTAGACACTTGAGAGAGAAAAACATTGTGAGAACTCTGGTTTTAGGTTTAGGGTTTGATATATATTCTATCTCTATACCTCTCTCTCATTTAGCCTTTGTGTGCGTTTAAGTGTGTTTGTGTCTTACTATTGCACACAAACACATAGTGTTACACCTTTCCTTGGATTCTTGAAGGGCCAGAGGTTGTTCTTGAGGTTCTTGAGTTGTTTTGAGCTCAAAGAAGCTGCTGGAGCTTCATCTTTGAAGAAAGTCAACAAGGATAAGAAACTAGTCCCATTTTACCCCATTCTTGCATTCTATTTTTACCTATCTTGAAACTATTTTTTGGATTTGCATATAATACAAAAAAGTTCTGTTTTTAGGCCCTCTAAATAGTTTGTTTAGGGTGTTTTGTTGTTTGAGGTTGTTTGACCCCTCTTAAGCCTTGTAAGGGTCCATTTTTGTGCTATTTTGTGTAAGCTCCGAGACTTTGGTGTTTGGGCCTTCTCACCACTGAAATCTTGAGGGATTTTAGTGGTAAGGATGGTGCCTTGAAGTCCCAAGAAGGAGAGGGCCACCCCCTCTCCTTGTTGTCCTTGAAATGGACCATTTTTGGCCTCTTGAGGGAGCCCTTAGCTAGGCTTCTTGTTGACCATGCCTTGGCTGTTTTTTGTGCTTATTATGTCATAATATGCCTCTATTTTTTGTTGGTTTTGGTACACCATGCATGCTTTGCATACCTACCTTGTAATGCCACTTTGTTGCCTTAATATGCCTTTGGTTGTAAACCCTTATTCTAGCATGTTTTAGGCTTAGCCTTGTGAATCTTTCATGCTTATTTTGCCATGTTTAAGGTCTGTCCATAGTTGTTTGGGTTGGCTTTGACACGCTTAGTATAGCCCCTTTGCATTCCGACTTGTTGGCCTTAAGTATTTGAGGGTATAGCATGCATTACTTGCTTTGATTTGATGATTTGGCATCATTTATAGCACCATTTCAGTCCCCTTTGCATGCTTGTATGCTTGCCTTGGTTGTCTCTTTGATGCCTTATGAGCTTGTGTTATATGGTCCATGTTTTGGCCATTGTACATACCTTTGAATTTGAGCCACTTAGATGCCATCTAGGGGGCCCCCTTTGCATGGTCTAGGTCTGCCTTGGACCTGTTTCAAGCCCTCTAGGCCTTGTGAGGCTTGGTTAGCTTAGCCATGGTTCAAGTTCCTTTGACTTGCTTCAAGTACTTGGGCCATTTATTGCATGCTTAGCCTATCTTGTTTGCTTGGTTTAGCACCATATTCTTGCATAATTTTCAGAGCTTAATGCAGGTCATTTATCCATGTTTGCATCCTCTTAAATGTGCTTGAAAATTGCTTTTAAATGCTTGAAGTATTGGACATCCTTCGCATGCATGTGTGTGTGTGTTTTAGTCCTTCATTTTGGGCACTTATGGCCACTGTTTTGGGCCTAATTAGAGCTGCCCAAATCATGTTTA
Organism: Camellia sinensis; assembly: GCF_004153795.1. Taxonomy (NCBI): domain Eukaryota; kingdom Viridiplantae; phylum Streptophyta; class Magnoliopsida; order Ericales; family Theaceae; genus Camellia; species Camellia sinensis. The sequence continues at coordinate 1,208,940 of NW_021024985.1, read as the reverse complement.
AGTCCAATCTTTACATATTGTTACATGTCTCACACTTTGCATGCTTTGATTGCACCATGTCTTGCATGTCCAATAGCTTGCATGCTTGTTCATTGCTTGCTTGTATGCTCATGTTGCATGCTAGCTCATATGATTAGAGTTGCATTGCATTGGCATGCATGCTCTACCTCTTGACCAAGTCATGATGGAGGTAGAAGCCTCTTGGTTTGAAGGTTTGCATTGCATTTGACATCAAAATGTGCACACTTGGTCCCTTGGGCCATCACGCATGGAAATGCGCGATTGATGGTCCGAGAACCAAGGAGCATGTCCCTTTGAGTCACTAACAGGATAAGGGACATGATTGGTGCATATATGGCTTGAATTGCATTGCCATGCTCTGCCTTGCCCTCTGTTGCTGTCAATTGCAGATTCTGCAGGAACTTTCTGCCGACCGGCAGTGCTAGGTGCCGACCGGCAATCTTTCCATGGCCGATGGATTCATTCACAGCCGGTGATCACATGCCACTGCCGGTGGCCATTCTATTCAGCCGGTGGTGTCTCCCAATGTCCAGGGAAGCAATCCTGAGACTTTGGCAGTCTTTAGAGGAGTATAGCAGGGAAAACAGAGGCAGCTTGCGCATGGCAGTGCACTTCCGAACAGGACCGGGCATGCATTGCATTGGGCTCTCTTCCCGAGGCGGTTTATTGTTTTCCCTAACTTAGTTAGTTTGTTAACTAATTAGGTAATTTGTAATAATTAATTAGCTAGGTTAGTTAATTCGTTATTCAAATTGCATTATTTATTTGGTCCCTCCGAGCGAGGGCGAATTTGTAATAAGTGTGGGTGAGTGTGTGCATGTCTTCCAACCCCCACTTCTTTCTTCCCTTTTATTTACCTGGTTATAATGATAGATTAGGGCATGTTCAAATTAGCATACCTTATGCTATGCATGCGTGCATCCATACATTCGTCTTGCATTCACTGGGCTCGGTACATCATGCTAACTGCATTTGTACTTCAATTCCAAGTTGAATACATGCATCAATTGATTGCATTTCACATGTCGTGTTTAAATTAGCCAAGCCTATCTTAATCGCATTCTGTATGTGTTGCATTAGGCACTTTAACATGAACTAGGATCACGCATGTTTGCTAACTAGTTTATTGTTTTGGCACGGAGTACGATGTAAGTATTTACGCTTTAGCATTCTCGCATGCGTATGAATGTTAACATGATAGCATGCTTACCATGTGGCTAGATGCTTATGTGATAAACTGTTTGAGTGCCTGTGGGTGAAGGTTAGATTGTCTGAGTTGGAAAAACTCGTTGAAATCCGTATTTTTAGCCTACTTGCGAGTAGCAAATCGCTAGTGCAAGGATCAAGGATCTAGAACGCCTAGATATCAACATCTCGGCCTAGGCGACGCGCGCCTCGGCCTAGGTGGTGACATCTCAGCCAATATGCCAGGGTGGAGATGGAGGTCAACCGAAGGGATTCCACGACAGTTCTAAGTGGAAAAGGTTTCGAAGGTGTCTAGGCTTAAGATGACCTCGGCAACACACCAGCAAGAACAAAGCACGTGAGCAACATTCGAGCAAAACAAGACAAGATTTGCAATGCACATACCAAAACAAGATCATTCATAAATGTACGCAAGTATGACTAAGTTGAAATAAGGTTTGTTACATCCTACCCCCCTTAAAGAAGTTTGGTCCCCAAACTTGAGTTACCTTGTTCCAAAAACAATTCTGGATGTCGGACTTTCATTTCCTCTTCCATTTCCCATGTAGCATCCTCACCGTAGTGCTCCTTCCATTCAACTTTCACCATTGGTATCGACTTACTTCTCAACTGTTTCACCTACCTATCGACAATCCGTATCGGCTTCTCTTCGTAGCCCAAATCTTCATTAATTACAATCCCAAAATAGTCAATCACATGTAGCGGATCTCGAATATACTTCCTCAACATCGAAACATGAAATACATTATGGACTTGGCTCAATCCTGGCGGCAAAGCAAGTCCGTAGGCAGCGAGGTTAACCTTCTCAAGGATTTCAAAAGGCCCGATGTAACGGGGTGCTAACTTACCCTTCTTCCTAAATCTTGTAACTCCTTTCATCGGCGAAATCTTTAGGAACACGTGGTCTCCGACTTCAAATTCCAACTCTCTTCTTCTCTGGTCGGCATAACTCTTTTGTCGACTCTGTGCGGTTTTGATTCTTTGCTGAACGAGCTTAATCTTCTCGGTTGTTACTTGAATTAACTCGAGACCAAGCAGAGCTTTGTCTACTACCTCGGTCCAACATATCGGCGACCTGCACTTTCTTTCATACAGTGCTTCGTACAGCGCCATGCCAATGCTAGCTTGATAACTTTTGTTGTAGGTAAATTCCACCAAAGGCAAATGCACTCCCCAACTTCCTTGGAGGTCCAATACACATAGTCTAAGCATATCCTCAAGTGTCTGAATCGTCCTCTCTGTTTGCCCATCAGTCTGGGGATGAAAAGCTGTGCTAAACCTCAACTCGGCTCCGAAAGCTCTTTGTAGGCTCTGCCAAAATCTGGAAACCAACTTCGGATCTCGGTCTGACACAATGGACATCGGCACTCCATGAAGTCTAACAATCTCATTCACATACAACAAAGCAAGTTTATCGGCGTTGAAGGTGGTCTTAATAGGCAGGAAGTGTGCTGACTTAGTTAGTCTATCCACAATAACACAAATCGAATCCATACCCCTTTGTGTCTTCGGCAAACCAACCACAAAGTCCATGGAGATGTGCTCCCACTTCCACTCAGGAATCGGTAAAGGTTGAAGAAGTCCTGCTGGCCTTTGATGTTCCGCTTTCACTTGTTGACAATACAGGCACTGGGACACGAACTCGGCTATCTCTCCTTTCATATTTTGCCACCAAAACGTCTGCTTCACATCCTGATACATCTTGGTGTCCCCGGGGTGAACAGCAAACTTGGAACCATGAGCTTCCTGCAAAATTTTCCTTTTCAACTCTGGGATGTCGGCCACACACAATCTCCCTTCAAACTTGAGCACTTGATTTTCTATGGTGTATCCTGATCTCGGCTTTGTGATAATCTCATCGGCTACATTCTTGAAGAATTCATCCTCCATCTGTCTTGTCTTTACTTCCTCAACAATAGTCGGCTCCACTAAGATCGCGGTTAGACATGCCAAATTTCCAACCATCTTTCTGCTCAAAGCGTCGGCTACGGTGTTAGCTTTACCTGGATGATATTGGATCTGCATATCGTAATCTTTCAACAGCTCAAGCCATCTTCTCTGCCTCATATTCAGTTCCTTCTAAGTGAACAAGTACTTCAAGCTTTTATGATCTGTGAAAACCTGACAAGAAGCTTCATACAAGTAGTGGCGCCAAATCTTCAAAGCAAATACCACGGCTGCTAATTCTAAATCATGGGTGGGATAGTTCTTTTCATGTGGCTTCAACTGACGAGATGCATATGCTATAACCCTACCTTTTTGCATTAATTCACAACCCAGACCTTTATGCGAAGCATCAGTATAAACATGAAACTCTTCATTACCTGATAGTAGTACAAGAATTAGTGCTGCGACCAACCTCGTCTTCAACTCCTGGAAGGCTGCTTCCCTATCCTTAGTCCATTTGTAAGCCGCTCCCTTCTTAGTCAGTTGTGTCAACGGAATTGCAATCCTTGAGAAATCCTTCACGAATTTTCTGTAATAACCTGCCAATCCCAGAAAACTACGAACCTCGGACACATTAGTCGGCCTCAGCCAATTCACAACGGCTTCAATTTTACTAGGATCGACCGAAATACCGTCTTCATCAATCACGTGACCCAAAAATGAAATAGTGGAAAGCCAAAACTCACACTTGTTAAACTTAGCATACAATTTCCGATCCCTCAAAGTCTGCAAGGTAAGTCTCAAATGATCCTCGTGTTCAGTTTTACTCTTAGAGTAGATCAATATATCATCGATGAAGACAACCACAAACTCATCTAGATATGGCTTAAAGACTCTGTTCATCAAATCCATAAATGCTGTAAGGGCATTGGTCACTCCAAAAGGCATTATTAAGAACTCGTAGTGGCCATACCTCGTCTGAAAAGCGGTCTTCTCCACATCCTCGGCTTTGACTTTAAGCTGATGGTAGCCCGACCTAAGGTCAATTTTGGAAAAGACTCGTGCTCCTTGCAATTGATCGAACAAATCATCTATCCTTGGCAACGGGTACTTATTCTTAATGGTTACCTTATTCAGTTCCCGATAATCAATACAAAGGCGAAGTGTACCATCCTTCTTCTTAACAAACAAGACGGGTGCTCCCCAAGGTGAAGTGCTCCCCAAGGTGAAGTGCTCGGCCAAATAAAACCCTTATCTAGCAACTCTTGTAGTTGGAGTTTCAATTCCTTGAGCTCGGCGGGGGCCATCATATAGGGTGCTTTAGAGATGGGCTAGGTTCCCGATATGACGTCAACAGTAAACTCTACCTCTCTATCGACCAAGTGACCAGGCAAATCGTTTGGAAAGACGTCGGGGAATTCATTAACAATTGGGACGTCGGCTAACTCAACACTTCCATTCAGATTACTTAGTATGCTACACAAATAACCTTGACACCCTTTCTGGATCAACCTATAGGCTTTCATAGATGAAATTAAGTAAGGTGGGGATACTACTCCTTTACCTTGAAACGTGACCTCGGCTAGGTTTGAGGGTTTTAACGTAACACTTTTAGAAACACAATTTATGGATGCATGATTTGCCACTAACCAATCCATCCCCAATATAACATCAAAATGACTTATGTCCAATGGCATTAAATCAGCTAACAGTTCAACATTCTCAATCACGACAATACATGCTCGATAGATGGATGCAACATTCATAGATCTCCCAGATGAAGTAGATACAGATAATATATAATCAAGGGATTCTAGTTTCCTATTAATCTTCTCGGCAAACTTAGCAAAAATGAATGAATGCGTAGAACCCGAATCAATCAATACATATGCATTTTGAGAACAAATTGGGAGTATACCTGACACCACTGTCTCAGCATTCTGGGTGTCTCCTGGTACCAGTGCAAAAACTCTGCCTTGCCTCATCGGTCCTTTCCTAACTTTACCCTTCTGTACGGAACCCGAGGTATTCTCATCCTGCTTACCTTCATCAGCCCTTGTCTTTGGACAGTCCCTCACAAAATGACCTATTTCACCACATTCGTAACAAGCTCCGGACGCCCGATGACAGACTTTGAAATGTGGCTTCCCACAACTGGAACATGTCGGCTTAGCACCACTTTCCTATCTTGGGTTGCTAGAACTGTCAACATTCGCTTTCTTCTTGGTACCAAACTGTGCTCGGCGATTGTCATGATTCTGTCTCTTCCTCTGGCTCTCTCCCGAACTTCGGTATCTGTTCAAGTTAGCTTCGGCCAGAATGGCTTTGTCCAATACTCCGGCGTAAGTCGGCATGTTAAGCATATTAACTCGGTCTTGAATCGGTCCACGCAGCCCACTTTCAAACTTCCTAGCCTTCATGTATTCATCATTGACCATGTGGGGTGCATACATCGCCAACTCGGTAAAGACACGGTCATATTCAGCTACTGTTCTACTGCCTTGCGTCAAGGTCTGAAACTCGGTAGCCTTGCAATTTTGAACACTTAAGGGAAAATTCTTGGTGTAAAACAATTCCAAAAATCGGGTCCAGGTCAAGTCTGGATTGCTTTCTCGAACCATCATCCACCATCTGCGGGCATCGTCATCTAGTGTAAAAGCTGTTAATGTCACCTTCTGGGTGTCGGTGCTGGGAAAGATCTCGAACAGCTTCTCTATTTCCAAAACCCACGCTTCGGCTTTCATCGGCTCTTCACCCCCTTGGAATCTTGGTGGCTTCATTTTCTTGAACTCTCTGATCAAAGCTATCATGCCGTCCCCATATAAAGTTGGCTGTGGGGGCACTTGTGGTACTGGAGGAGGGGGGTGGAGGCGGAACTACATTTCGGCCGTTTGTCTGCTCGGCCTGAGTCGAAGTAACACTAGCGTACTGCTGTCTGGTCTGCCTTAACTCGCGGGCCAAACCTTCAACTAATCTCTCCAATCTGTCTAATCTGTCCTCGGACTGATCTCGGCCAACTGGAGGTCTACCTCTCTTCATGATGCTATGAGTATGCAAAGTGCAACTTTAAAACAAAATAAACAAATAAACACGCAGGCAAGTAACAGTTAAGCATGCCGAGATGATGCACACCTTGTCCACATAGCAAGCAATATGATGCAATCCTAACATCCTTCTAAAGGGAAATCCTATGCTCTTTAGGACTCAAAGTGTGTGAATAACGTATACTAAGGAACTTGTGCTCTGATACCATTCTGTCACGACCCCAAACCGCCCCTAGTAGTTTGGTGCTGTGATGGCCAGTAATCCAAGATTACCGAAGGCCTGCTTTCAAAATTCACACACAACAGAGTATAAATATATGGGGCTCACAAGTACGGGAGCGATACATACAAATCAGATTAGTCCATAAGAGCTGTGCATAAGTCAAATGAAATAGCAACCATCTTCATATGGGTTACAACTTAATCACAAATGAAGCAAGGTACAAATTACATCTTACATTTTAACAAAGGGCTTCACAAGCCGACACAAACAAAATGTACGAACTACAGGTCAAGGAACGTAGTCTGCCAGATTGCCGACATCCTCGTTGTCGACATAACATACATATAAACACACATCTTGATCAAAAGGCTTCTCAAGCCGACGTGTACGAAATACAAATATCACAAGCCGAGAAGCATGATTTTCAAGACTGCCGACATAATTACAAGTCAAGCCGGCATGACAAAAATCCAAAACAAGCTCGCGAGTCACATCTAGGCGTCAACGCCTTCCTGCTCATCACCTACATATATATAGAGAGGGTGAGCTTGGATACTCAGTGAATGGTATAAATAATAAAGGGGTTTGCATAAATAATAGCCGAGTCCTCTCAAACAATACAAGTCAAAAACTTTAAATAACAAGGGATGGTCCTCGCCCATCTAACAAATCTTCAAACCTTCAAGGGATGCTTACTAGCATCAACATATTACAAATGATGACATTCCGGACAAACAAACCCACGCGGTAAACGGTCAGTGGCAAAACAAAACAAAACAAGGGAGATATCTCAAACAAGGGTGCTACAAAAGTTTAGAGTCCTCTAGCACAAAGGACCTATGTTACAAAGGCCCGTAGCCTCCTAACACGAGAGTGCTGCGAAAGTTTAGAGTCCTCCAGCACAAGGGCCTTTCAAACGAGATGTGCTGCGAAAGTTTAGAGTCCTCCAGCACAAGGGACTTCAAGATAAGATGTGCTGCAAAGGTTTAGAGTCCTCCAGCACAAGGGACTTTCAAAACGGGATGTGCTGCGAAAGTTTAGAGTCCTCTAGCACAAGGGACTTTCCGAGAAGATCATCAAAACAAGATAATGCTTGATATACAAAATAGGGACAATTATTCATGCTTAACAAATACTTTCAAAACAAAGCAAAGCAAAGTCTTTATATAACATAGCTTTATTAAAAATACCAATCACATAGTTCGTCAAACGTCGGGGCCAAGGAAAGTCCCAGTCCTACAAACACATGGCAAAGTCTATTAAATGAACTACTCAAAGCAAGTCTAGCATGCATGCAAATGACTTCGGCATTCTTCAAAAACTAAGTCAAATCAAATCAAAACACCGTTTCTTATTTCTGGAAAACAAGCCGGGTAACTACCAGGTCTAGGTCGCGGTCCCACACCTCCTTGCCGAGGTGTGGCCCCGACGGCCACATTCAAAAGCGAAATCGAGAAAATCTGGGTTTCCCTCTTGATAAACGTGAAGAGCATGAGCATGAGCATAAAGAACATGAAGAACATGAACATGAGGAAGATGAATGCAAAGATCAAAAGTTGTTATTACAAAAGCTGAGATTTCATGCTATGAATTCAAAAACATGGACCTGGGTACCCATACTCAAGGATCTTATCAAAACAAACACAAAAACATGAGCCTTAATGTAAACTTACGGATCAAACGAGGCTTTTCTTCAAGAATACATGAAAACTGTTTTCTCCATCTTTAAATCAGCGCATGACGTACCGAACAGGTTTGATCGTGCAATGCAGCTAGATGATCAACAAGAACAACAAGAGTAGGTTAAGATTCTAACCTCAAAACTCGAATCTAACGGTTTAAGCTCCAACGATCAAGCTTGGAAGTTCACTCTCTCTTGCTCAAACTTCTCCTTCTTCTTCCTAGAGTTTCTCTCTCTAAAAGGCAAGATTTGATACAAAATGATATGTTTCTCCCGACAGTCACTGACTTAATCCCTCTGCAGGGACACGTGGCACCGGCTGGTTGGCTCTACTCGAAAAGGTGACTGACTGATTAGACAAGACCAAGACAAAGTGTATTCAACAAGCTAAACAGCAAGAGTACTCCGGCAAGTGATGATCTCGGCTAAGGGCAAAGCTTCGGCAAGCAAGTGGAAAGGACATCGGCTTGGAGGGACAACACTCGACTAAGCTGTGCCACACCTTGGCCTAGATGTGCCACACCTCGGTCTAGGTCATACCATTCCAGGAACAAAATCGCTAGTGCAAGGATCAAGGATCTAGAACGCCTAGATATCAACATCTCGGCCTAGATGATGCACATCTCGGCCTAGGCGACGCGCGCCTCGGCCTAGGTGGTGACATCTCAGCCAATATGCCAGGGTGGAGATGGAGGTCAACCGAAGGGATTCCACGACAGTTCTAAGTGGAAAAGGTTTCGAAGGTGTCTAGGCTTAAGATGACCTCGACAACACACCAGGCAAGAACAAAGCACGCGACCAACATTCGAGCAAAACAAGACAAGATTTGCAATGCACATACCAAAACAAGATCATTCATAAATGTACGCAAGTATGACTAAGTTGAAATGAGGGTTGTTACAACACTACTTTAGGCATTGATGAGGCAATTGAAACCATGTAAATCCCCAAAGATATCTTATGTTTAGCATAGGAAAATGTCTTAACCATGAACAACAATAAATAAAGCGAATCCCAAAAGATATGTTATATTTACCATAGGTCTTAATGGCACTTCCAAACACAATCAGACTCAAATCAAAATTGGGTAAATTCCTGTAACGAAGCTAATTAATTCTAGAACTTGAGATCCAACTCATTCTATCTATGACCTGGAACACATCTTATAGAAAAGGTAAGACCTGGAACACATCTAAGACATGAAACAAACAATAGAAACCAATATAGTGTATACAAACCAAACTGTTTTTTTTTTTTAAATGTAATGAAACTGTACGATTTCCTGAGCTGATAAATAAAATAAAATAAAAGATTTCCTAGGTTTATTACCAAACAGGATAGAATATTTTTCAAACCCTTAGAAACACAAACACAAACACAAACACATATGGAGGCCATTATTGGCCAAAAACAACCCTTCATTGGCCAAAAACTGTCTGATTTATTGATTAATCCCTAAAAATTGTTTGACACAAAAACTTCAAATTTATTGATTAATCCATGAGAGAAAACAACAAAGAAATCAATCAATTTATAAATCAAAGAGTTTTGATAATGAAACTCTCAACAACCTATCAGATAACAAAGAAAATACAAAAACTTTTGCTAATGAGATTAATTAAAACTTGAACAGTATATAATACCACAAATTCAATTCAAAGTATGAATTTAAGAAATCAAACAGTATGATACCACAGTATGAATTTAAAAAATTAACTCATTAATTCTATAAGGGTCTTTTCGTTGAAATAGAAAAATATGAAATGTGGTTTAAATTTAACTGAGACAAAATGTTAATAAATAAATAAAACATATAAATTTCCCCTACCCCACCCACCCAAAATAAAAAAAATAAAAATAAATAAAAACCATACTTATAAATTTCCTACAGAACCAACAAAAGAAATAATCACAGAATAACAAAGCCCAGGTTTCCATACTTACCACATCTGTACCTTGTTTCGATATGAAAGGTCTTAAGGAAGTCCCCAACGCTTCAGACACAATGTTTCAAACCTGCTGTCAATATTATTGAAACAAAAGATTATTGAAGATTATTGAAGATATCCAAAAATTAAAGACATCCAAACATGCTGGTAACATTCATTAATATTTTGAAAGATTATTAAAACAAAAGATATCTAAAGATAGAAATATAAAGATCAAAGCCTAAGTTTCCATTTTCCCCATTGTTATCTACTAATTAATGCTTGGTTGGTTGTGTATATTGAGAATGACATTTAATAGCATTCCAAATGAAATTATCATGCATTACAAACTAATAAATCGTATAGGTTATTTGTAAATCAAATTTGAATGTTATCAAAATGCTATACAAACTAATAAACGGGTAACCTCCTTTGATTAACAGGTTAATAAAATAGTACCACTAATACTACTAATCAAACATGCCCTAAGTGTCATTCAAGGAGAAAAGAAAAAAAAAACGATTAATTTAACTCCTATCTATTTTGGTTAAATTTGTTTGCGAATAGGAAAATTAGCTAAATAGCCAAAAACTAGCACAAAAAATCAACCCATTCTCTCTATTTAAAAAGCCACAAAAAATAAAATAAAATAAAATTAATAAAAGAAACAATATCACATACATACATGCATACATAAAATACAATTATGAACTTGTATTCCAAGATAGAAATATAAATACTGAAGAAAAATCAAAACTCAGGTTTCCCTTTTTCCCATTATTTGTAAATCAAATTCAAATGTTATCAAAATGCTATACAAACTAATAAATCCGAATGTTATCAAAATGTTATACAAACTAATAAACAGGTGTTTTATGCAATAAATAAAACTCAAACTAAGGCCTTGTTTGATTAATAATCCCATGAAATAGTACCACTTTGATTAACAGGTTAATAAAATAGTACCACTAATACTACTAATCAAACATGCCCTAAGCGTCATTCAAGGAGAAAAGAAGAAAAAATAAATTAATTAATTTAACTCCTAATAAAATTAATAAAACTCAAACTAATAATAGATTAATTTAACTCCTAATAGAATAATTTTACAAACTAATAAAATTCAAATGTTATCAAAATGCTATACAAACATTACAAGAAATTGCATTTTTCGCAACGCAACAAAATATGTTGCTAAAAGGGAAAATTCGTTGGCAAAGAGTTTTGCCGACGCACAAAGCTACGTTGGCAACCCGTAGGCAAAAGTGAGTCGATAAAAGTTTTTGCCAATGAAATTATCGTTGCGTTGGTAAAAGTAATGCCTTTAGCGACGAACATAGTCGTCGATAAAAGCCTTCATCCATCGTCGGTAATTTACCTTGCGTCGGTAAAAGTCATTCAAATATGATGATTATGTGGCACTTTTCGCAACACAAATTTGCATGGGCAAAAAATATACTTTTGACAACAAAATATGCATCGGCAAAAATAAACTTTTAGCGACACATTTCCGTCGGTAAATGTTGCAATTTGCCGACGATTTGTTTGTCGCTAAAGCTTTAATTTTGGCAACGACAAATTGGCATTGGCAAAAAATACACTTTTAGCAACACAATATGAGTGGGCAAAAAAAACTTTTGGCTATACATTTACCGACAAGTTGTTTGTTGAGAAAGCTTTACTTTTTGGCAACGACAAATTTGTAGCGGCAAAAAAAATTGAAAATCATATATATTTTTTTATAAGATTTACATATTTACAAGAGGCAACTCTCAGGCACTACTATTACAAACAAATAACATTGATATTAAATCACCTAAAGTTGATATCAATTATTCATTCTTGAATTAGAGATTTGTATACAATATATTACCTAAGAGAGTCATCTCCATGAAAATAAATAATTACAGAATTCAATTTTTCAAAAACCAATAATGTATAGCAACAAATAATTAAAAGCACAAAACATGAAAAACTCCAAGTAATTAGAGTACATACATCCTGCAGATTTACATGCCTAATTATAGATGTGTATTGGTGCCTCTGGTGTGTTGGACATTTAACATTTCTGAATTGAATTTGAACGCACCTACCAAACATTTTATGGTATGAGAAGTGAAAGTTCAATCAACTGTTACTAAAATGAGGTCACCTAATGAAGAACAGAAAATTCGCTCATTTATCTTGAAAGTGATCATATTTATGTTCTTTTAGTACATGACAATATTCGTTATTTTGAATTTCATTTGTAGATTGGCTGCCATTTATTCTTGTCACTTTGCATACTCAAAATATCAGATTTCCACTTTGAATTACTATGAGTACTGTTGGCAGTCATTCCCTTTCTGTGGGACATCAAAATACGACCTTAATTTTCCCAAGAACCCTAGTAATTAGCAATATATGAATAGATGTTCATGGCAACCGCTTGCGTCATGTAAATAAGAAGTGACAGAACAATACCAGGGTTTTCTCAGCACATTACTCTTTTTTTCATCTATACAAAACAGAATTTGGACTTTCAACTGACATTAATAAGTTTAACATACAGAGCATAGGCTAGTATTCAAACATCATTGCCTCCTAATTTAAAAATAAATAAAATAAAAAAATCATAAATAACATTTTAAGCAAAAAATTGAGTTGAATAATAAGTATATTTAAAAACATAAAAAGGAACATACATGGCACTGATGTGACATTCATCATCAGAAAGGCAGGTGCAATTGACAGTACAGTCATACATAAGGGAGGAGTCCAGTATTGGTGTTTGCCAGTTCAAGTTTTTGTCATAATGTTTCAAATTGAAATTCCAGCCTTTTTTACCCAGTTGTTTAGCTATTTCACCAAGAGTTTCCACTGCAGAAATCAAAGTCATGTTAGCCTTTAAAGTAGTTAGAGATAAGTGATATAACATGAAGAAATGTCTATGTATTAGCATCATTAAGTATGGTTAGATATCTTAGTATTTTTACAAATTGTGCCTAAAATGAAGTTCATGCATGAATAAACAAGGACAAATTGGTTAAACAAGATAAATAGTCATATCTGGAACCTTTTTTGAAAATGCCATTTACAAATTGGTATTATCAAAGTGCCTGATCAGGAAACCTAACCATCTGACAGTTCAAACCTTTAAATTAACTCATATGTTATGACTACACAACATGATTATAGAAGGTTTGTCTTTAACTCATGCCTGTTACATCAAATATAAACTTTAAGGGCATTGAAGAGTAATCATATAATGCTGCTGTGATTTGTTAGTTTATACAATGAATGCAACCAAAATAAAGACAACACTGTGAAAAACAATAGTCTATCCAGCTACTTTAATACTACAGTGTGCAACAACAAGATAACACAAAAAAAGAGAAGAGACAACCTTAGTTCACAAGCCTATTTGCCTCTTCAGCAAGCTCTGTAAAGAAGAGAAACAAATGCGGGGTTAATTGAAGGACTGCTAGCAAGACCTTATGTTATGTACTTGGAAGTAAATGTTCAATAAGCTTATCAAACATGAAGGATGGAGAGAATAATGAAAGGGCAGTGGTGACTGGCCCAAAACAGCCACACACCTCATGCTGATCCTCCCTTGGAACTGTCAAGGAGTGGGGCGACCCTTGACAGTTCAGTTCTTGCAAGAGACTATCAGCTCATCACTTCAATATTGTCTTTTTAATGGAAACTAGAAATCAATCAGGAAGTAGAATTCTAAGAAATTGAGTACTACATGTTGCATCGTTTTGCCACGTTTCAAAGAATGAATAAAACAGATTCCGCAAAGACTTGAACCCTAGATCAATGTTCTTCCAAAAACATTGATAAGTCATATTCACAATCTACAACACTTCTAACAATTCAATTATTTATGGAAGTATAAACAATTTTGAGATCAGCATCTGAATCTTCTGAGCATGTAAGGTGCCTATAGTTTAGAATGATAAAGAAGCTGGCATGTGATGAAAAATTAAATTTGAAATATAGATGAATCAATTTTGCAGCATTAGTACCATCTGCAAGGAAAATTTGATCTTAAGAAGCTCTGCCCTCTTTACACCATCCGTAGAAATTTACAGAGCAGCTGGATTGATTTCAACTCATGTGATCGATCAAAAGGAATAGGCAGCTGCTGGGACAATAATGCATTCCCCACCCAAAATGATCAACATTCTGGTAAAAGATATCAGGAAAACCAAACTGTTCCTGGTCTTTTCCTGATATAACCTGTGTGTAAACATCAAAGAAGAAAATCCTTAGGGGAAGTCCTTTATATATGCCCATTGTATGTAAGAATCCCTGACATATCAACTACTCTAAGGAGATGTAAACCAAGAAATTTTTAAAAGGAATGCTAGCAATACATTTGTTTTGGACATTAATCACAGGCAGCTTCTTGTGTTGGTAATCTCCCATCTTCTTGGAAGAACTTTGTCCCATTTTATCAATCAAACCCATAGCACTCGCGTCATCCCAAATGCCCAACTGTCACATCCATATTGGTACACCTAGCGCTCCATTCCCTTTCTTTTTATCTCTTTTTTTCCCTTTTTTAAAAGAATATCTTACATTCTATAACAAACTATATTAATAGGAAAAACTGAGTGGGTAAAACAACCCCCAACGCCTAAGAAAGCCTCAAGACAAGTATTGTTAATATTGAATGAGAGAAGAAAAACAGTTAATCATTGGGGGCAAATTTGGGGAAATCCGCTCTAATAATAGCGGGGCAGGGTAGGTTTCCATTGGGTTCGGATTTAATTGCCATCCATAATTCTACCCAAAAGATTCCACCAATGAATCTCCACCAATAAAAATTCATTTGAAATATTAAAACACACCTATTTGAAATATTAAAACACACCTATTATCCATTAAGGTAGGTTTTGGTTTTTGTTTACAAACATTTTTTTTTTTGCTTTCCTCATGTTTCTATTTCCAAGCTAACTAAAATAATGTACTGAAATGAAATTCTAACCCTTATATATAATCTATAAGCAAAATCCCATCAATTTTTAAGAATTAAAACACTTGTTTAGTGAATGTCCATCAGCAGCAAAGTGGCAACTGAAAAACATACACAATAAAATGAAATAAATAAATATGTGATGTACTCTCCTCACCAATTTTGAAAAGGCAAAAGCCTTAAAGCATGACAGATCATTCAAAATCATAAAAGTATATATGAAAACAGCATATTTGTCCGATATCTACTAATTTAAGTTTTAGAATGGTATAAATCATTTTTATCCTTTTACTTAACATCATTATTTTTCAATTTGCATATCAATGACAAAACTTACAGACTTAAATTATACCAAATATATGAAGTTGCTAGGCTGTCACTAATTTTAACACCATTTTCTGTCAGAACTCAAAAGTACAAAAGAAAAGATTTTATAGAAACTTGCACCTGTTCTCCATATTTTTCTCCGAACATTGCAATAGCCCTAGCTTTTTCAGCATCAGTTATAAACCTGCCTCAACTAGGTCACAAATTTCTACTCTTTAAAATAGATGGAACTACAAAAGTTAATTTAATACCTGATATTTTTAGAATTTCCCACAAGCAATACATTGTTTGCGATGATTGAGCCTCTGTGAACTACTGCTTTAGCATGAATAGCTGAAATTTCATTTCTTGCCATTCGCAATTCCTCCAATAGTGTTTCTACCCTGGCTGGTACATCTTCAGCTTTCACATTTGCAGAATGAATTTTAATAATGAAAACATTGGAAACAATCAGGTGTTCTTTATTTAGCAAAAAGATTACAGAAGAAAACATACTTTGAGAGTGGAGCAGAGCTGTTTCATGTAGTCATCTCTAGCATTCGATAAAAGCATCACCAGCAACGGCTTCTATACATCTGATTCCAGATGCAATCCCCTGTTCTGAGATTATTTTCAAGCCACGTATTTCAGAAGTACTGCTGACATGAGTGCCACCACATAGTTCCATGGATACACCCAGAACCTCTACAACACGTACCTAAAATAATCACAGTATTTGAAGGAAAAATCAAATCCTATGTAAAAGTATGTTCCATAAGTTACAACATTTATGTGTTGTGAAATGAGCGTATATTTTAACACCATTTTCTGTCAGAACTCAGAAGTACAAAAGAAAAGATTTTATAGAAACTTGAACCTGTTCTCCATATTTTTCTCCGAACATTGCAATAGCCCCAGCTTTTTTATCATCAGTTAGAGGCATCACTTTAGTTTGCAGAAGTGTAGAGTCCTCAATCCAGCTATTGATCAGTCCTTCAATCTCCGTGAGCTCATTATCCAAAAGTGGCCGGTGGAAGTTGAAATCAAATCTAAGACGATCAAAAGCCACCAATGAACCAGGTTGTGATGTTTCCTAGCCTATTACTTTTTTAAGTGCAGCTTGTAGCAAATGAGTAGCAGTGAAATAAATGATACAAAATAATGAACATAATATTTAGTGCACATATTATCATAAAAATGACAATAAACAATAGGAGAATATACACCTGGACAAAAAATTAAGTATATAGAATAATAGCAATAAATTGGATAATAATTTTATAGTCAATATAAGCACGAGTATATGAATAAAAAAGTCACAACATTTATTTGATTATAGGAAAGAATGTATCACAATAACAAAAGGCATTGAATGACAGTAACACCCATGCTATCTTATGTTCTATTCAATCATCATGTTAACTTACAAAAGATATGTAATACAAGTAAGAAGTGTTTCAATAAGTGCCAGTTAAGCACCCAAACAGTATAGACCAATGCTAGACATTTACACCCAACCAAATTGTAATTAACCACTGTTTTAAATTAAAATATAAATTATTATAGATTCTACAAATTATAACAGACCAATTATAAGTATAAAAACCTAAAATCAATTTCTCACAAACTAAAACAATATTTAACTGTTTTAGGTCCTTACTTTTTCTTTTTTTTTTAGATTGGCAAAATAAAACTTTTATTGATGAACAAAGAACTCATTACATCAAGAAAGGAAAAGAGATGAGTGCAAAAAGTATCATAGTGAGACATACCAATCCCAATTAGGTTAGCACCAATATGCTCGTCCAATCCTTTGCTAGCACGCCATCAAGAGTTGGTGAGCAACCAACCAAAGCCAAGAAAAAAACCAGCAGCAAAAATCAGCACCTAAAATAGCTTTGCAGCAGCAACTGGCAGCAGCAGCAACTAGCAGGAATAGATCTCCAACAGCACTAGCAGATGCACAGCAAGCTCTGTTTTGAAAGCCTCCTCTGATCATCTTCCAGTAGCAACACCCAAAGGCAAACACAATACACACAACAAGAGAATGTAACATATCAAAGAATTGTAATAGCAATTTCTTAGAATATAAAAGAAACAACCTCATACTTAATATTAAGAAAGTGAGTGGTCAAAATAAATTTCATTCTAAATACTCTGAAGTTAACATTTAAAACTACATGTCAATATTTATATTATCAAACTTATTTAACAATTTAACTGTAATAAAGTGACTAAAGACCCAATTTACACAGATAAAATTCTTGAAACTCCAGAGAGCGAGTTGTTTTGTGTTCAATCATCTAAAAAAAAAAAACTCAATTTATAGAAATCTGAGTTCAAAATCACACAAAACGAACAAATACACATGTTCTAAATACACAGATATAAATACACATTTTGTTTCAATTTCAATATACCTTTCCCGTATCATACATGTTCTAAACGAACAAAAATTTTAACAGCACAACCATAATTTATATTTTTTTCAATAAAAACCAAAAACACAATTGTGAAGTATCAAATCAAGTGATAGGGTCTTCATTGATTTCAATAGTCAATCATCTTTTCGAGGAGTAATTTGATGATTCACACTTATTTTTGTTGTGTTGGTATACCCAAATTGCAAGTCCTAAAATCATTAAAACCTAAATTTAAAAATCACAATTCCTCAACCCAGAAACTCTCCAGATTAAATCTTCACCCCATATACCTAACAAATCATTCACAAAATGCCAACATAATGATAAACCCAATAGAAAAAAATGAGGTGCACAAGTGTCCCATTCAAAAACAACTAATCGTCTCAAAGCATCAAGAAATCTCAAACTCAAAAAAGTATCAGAAAATAAAAATGCGCCGAAAGATCTCAGAACCCGAGCCCTAATATGAAACCTCAGAAAACTCATATCGTTCTTTAAAAAAAATCCCAAAAATCAACATTAAAACATTAAGCAGAGAGTGTACCTTCACTTCACAAAAACAACAAAACATCTAATTAATCGAAGTCGGAATACAAATCTTTGAATTCAAAGAAAAAATTGGGTAGAGAATGCAATATCGAGAGAGATTGAAACCCTTGTCTGGCGGTTTTGCTCATTCGAACCCTCTTTTTTCTCCATCTCTTCTCGGTTTTGCTCCTTTCCACTCTCCCTCTCGTCTCCTCTTTCTTCTCCTGCTATTTTCTATTTTCCATTATGATTAGAAGACAAAGAGTTAGGTGTATTTTGATAGATTTATTTATTTTTTTAACATATTTTTTTTTGGTTATTGGTGCCAACGTGTATTACTTTGGTATTTTTTATTTATTTTTTATCATACTATTCACGACAGAAATTGTGCCGTGAAATTTTATTTTATTTTTATATAATTTTTTAGTGTTTGGCATTTGAAATTTTCATTTTGACACTATTTTTTTTTTTCAGTTGTACATTTCACCCTTTTTTTTTAATTTTTTGGAAAAAAAATTTTGAAACTAATTTCTGAAAATAAAACCAAACATATTAAAATTGATAATCTAACCACATTCTTTGGAAAAGTTTAAATTATCTCAAATTAGTCATCTCAACTTAAGAGTGTGTTTACGTTTGATAGGTTCATTTTGTTATTTAATTCAATGATCACTTTAATTTTACAATTCAATAACTAGAATATTTAAAACTTTTTCAAAAGTTATAATAAAAGCATAAATCACTAAATCATCTCGTTTCACTAGTAAAACTTTTACCAACGAATAGTGTTATCGTCGCTAAATGTTTAACTCTTTGCCCACGCCAATATGTCGTCGCCAAAAGTAAGCACACTAATAGCAACGCTCGTTGTGTTGCTAAAAAATAAGCATCGTAGCTAAAATTTTCGAAATTTTGGCGCCAAGCAATAATTTTGGCGCCTAGTGAATGTTATCCTTTTTTAGTGACGGCAATAAATTGCGTCGGTAAAGGTTTACTTTTACCAACGAAATTCATCACTGTGTCGCCAAAAATACACTTTTGGCTATGAAAAATTGACGTCGTCGCCAAAAGTGTAATTTCTTGTAGTGATTCGAATATCTATAAATCTAGAGCAATTGCATGAAAAAGTTGATAGACCTAAGTAGATTTTATGTAAAACTATATATAGACCCTATGTAAATTTATATGAATTTGAACATGTTGCTTGAAAAGATCTATCATTAAATAATACAATAGAATAAAGATGAAAAAAAAATTACATGAAATTTTATGACTTCAAATAGATTTCAATTAAAAAAATGATTAACCTCGAGATATTGCTTGCAAAGCTCTATGTATATTATAATCTTTCCTGGAGAGGAAAAATAAATAAATTATTGGAGTTAGAAGATATAAAATATTAATACCTTAAAGAAATTTTTATGACTACCACTGCGTTAAAAAAAAAAAAGAAAAAAAGAAGGATGTTGTTGAGGGTTTGTTTCCAATGTTGGATTTTATTGGTGGTTGTTCAAATTTATATGGAAACTTAATTTAAAGATAATGTGTTTTGGAGGTTTAGTGTTTAAATTCAAATTTAATTTTTTTTGATAAAGATAAGGAGCTAAAGATATCATAGAAAATTTAATTTAAAAATTTTAACATCACATTTAAAAAAAAAAAATACAAATCAATTATTTTATTAGCAAACATTTATCTAATAAATGCGAACACTTATCTTGTTGTTTATTTATTATTTTTGACCTTTTTCATCTTAAATCATCGCATAACAAATAGATAATAAGAGTTAGTTAAGACAACCAAAAGTGGAGTAACAAAAGCATACTAAAATTATAATTAATCAAAATAACTAACATTAAATAAAAGAATGCTTTTTTTTCATTTTTTTTTCAATCAATAAGAGATATTATGTTAATTATCCCACACAATATAATGAATTAAAATAAAATAATTTTTTTTCTTTAATTTTATGTTGATTCATTAAACATAAATAGGTTTGAAAATACATTAAAATTGAACGGACAAACATAAAGAATAGAAATATTTAAATTATTCAAAAAAAACCTAACATTTTAAATATGAGATCGCTTGCATTTGCTCAGGCTTTGAATCTGTATAAAAAGATATTTTAAAAAAGAAGAAATTTGTGGTTTAAGTCTCAAAAGAAATGAGATCTTGAAAATTAATTTAATCATAAGTTATTTCAACATGGCAATCAACAACCAAATATAATTGATGATTAAATTTAAAACATAAATCCATATCCAAATAAATTTTGATGATCTCTTCGCTTCCAATATAACATATGCAACCAAAATAATTAAACACAAATAGTCAATAAGTGAAAGAGTCACAAATTAATAGTAGCCCTTCAAAGATAGAATGAAATCTCAATTAAAAGACACATTATTAGCCAAAAATGTACCTTCACTTCACAAAAACAACAAAACATCTAATTAATCGAAGTCGGAATACAAATCTTCGAATTCAAAGAAAAAATTGGGTAGAGAATGCAATATCGAGAGAGATTGAAACCCTTGTCTGGCGGTTTTGCTCATTCGAACCCTCTTTTTTCTCCATCTCTTCTCGGTTTTGCTCCTTTCCACTCTCCCTCTCGTCTCCTCTTTCTTCTCCTGCTATTTTCTATTTTCCATTATGATTAGAAGACAAAGAGTTAGGTGTATTTTGATAGATTTATTTATTTTTTTAACATATTTTTTTTTGGTTATTGGTGCCAACGTGTATTACTTTGGTATTTTTTATTTATTTTTTATCATACTATTCACGATAGAAATTGTGCCGTGAAATTTTATTTTATTTTTATATAATTTTTTAGTGTTTGGCATTTGAAATTTTCATTTTGACACTATTTTTTTTTTTCAGTTGTACATTTCACCCTTTTTTTTTTAATTTTTTGGAAAAAAAATTTTGAAACTAATTTCTGAAAATAAAACCAAACATATTAAAATTGATAATCTAACCACATTCTTTGGAAAAGTTTAAATTATCTCAAATTAGTCATCTCAACTTAAGAGTGTGTTTACGTTTGATAGGTTCATTTTGTAATTTAATTCAATGATCACTTTAATTTTACAATTCAATAACTAGAATATTTTAAACTTTTTCAAAAGTTATAATAAAAGTATAAATCACTAAATTATCTCGTTTCACTAGTAAAACTTTTACCAACGAATAGTGTTATCGTCGCTAAATGTTTAACTCTTTGCCCACGCCAATATGTCGTCGCCAAAAGTAAGCACACTAATAGCAACGCTCGTTGTGTTGCTAAAAAATAAGCATCGTGGCTAAAATTTATGAAATTTTGGCACCAAGCAATAATTTTGGCGCCTAGTGAATGTTATCCTTTTTTAGCGACGGCAATAAATTGCGTCGGTAAAGGTTTACTTTTACCAACGAAATTCATCACTGTGTCGCCAAAAATACACTTTTGGCTATGAAAAATTGACGTCGTCGCCAAAAGTAGTCGCCAAAAGTGTAATTTCTTGTAGTGAAACTAATAAATTCGAATGTTATCAAAATGTTATACAAACTCATAAACATGTGTTTTATGCAATAAATAAAACTCAAACTAAGGCCTTGTTTGATTAATAATCCCATGAAATAGTACCATTTTGATTAACCGGTTAATAAAATAGTACCACTAATACTACTAATCAAACATGCCCTAAGTGTCATTCAAGGGAAAAAAGAAAAAAAGAGATTAATTTAACTCCTATCTATATTGGTTAAATTTGAAACATTAGCTAAAAAGTCAAAAACTAATACAAAAAATCAACCCATTCTTTTCTCAACCTACAAAAAATAAACCCATTCAACATAAAAAAACATGTCCTAAGAGGTAGAGGAATGTATGTTTATTTTCTTCTTCCAATTTTCCATTTTTTTTATTAAAAAAAAACGCCCTCTATTTGGTTGCCTAGAAAGTTGAACCTTACATGTAGAACTAGAATTCTCTACTGGGAAACCCACTTCAATCTTCGTTCGAATGATTATAGTTAATTAATTGGCACAAGTTTTGTTAGACATGGCTTCTCAATATATATATATACACATACTGGAATTGAGAGGGTAATTTATAAATAAATTGGGCCGAACTAAGGAAGAGGCTTCTTTGAAAGTTGGGCCGCACGTCGGACCAAGATAAGAGCTACTGTAGCTCGGTCTAAACACTAACGAGCTTGGGCTAGGAGAAGTTTGGGCCGAGCTATGGGCCGAGGTGCTTTGGCTTCGCTAAATTGGACCTCACCCTTGTTAGCTCGGTCAGAGGCTGCTGCGATTAGCTCGGTCTAAACAGCCAAACCGAGGTATAAGTGGACAGGGACCGAGCTAGGCGTTGCATATGACAACACCAGATTGAGTATGTTAAAGGGCTAGTGTTAGCTCAGTCATACTGTCATTCAACCGTGGTAAAACCATCTCACTTGGTTTAAGCAGTGAGGAGGGTGTTGAAGGATAAGCATTATCTTTCAGGAGTGTGATTCCTAGGAGAACTCTACATTGAGGAATAAGAGTCCTACTAGGATTGTGCCAGGCAAAAACTATAAAAGATCACAACAGAACCTATGTACAGGTATCACAACTTTGATTCTCGAATACACAGAGCTTTTACCTATTTGTCTATTTGGCTAACTTAGGCATCGGAGAGGTATCCGACACACACCCGCCGGCTAGCTCACGTTTGTATTTTTAGGGAGTAAAGCGATGACGTTTGGAGGAGCGCAGACTTGATCAACAGGATTTATAGCGATCCCGGTTTCCCTTCCTTTGAATATTGTATTCCAGACTTAGGTTCCGTGGAGTTAGTGGTTGTATATCTTGTTGTTATCCTTTAATTCCGTGTGTTTGAGTTCTAGGATGTATTGGGCATGTTTTGAACAGGTTGGTTGAGCTTTTGTCCCATTCCTTGTTCCCCAGAATTTTGGTGGTACGCTTGAGCGGGTCCCTTTGCGCTCGAGCGGAGTTTGATTTTTTGTCCGCTCGAGCGGGTCTTATTGCGCTCGAGCGGGGTTTACACACTCTCAGCATTTCGTGCCTTTGCAAAACTTCTTCAGGTGTGTTTTTCACGCTCGAGCAGGTCGCGCCCAAGCGGGTATCTTGGCGCTCGAGCGAGTAGTTCATTGTCTGTAAAAATACTAGAAGGGGAAAATCTACGCTCGAGCGGCTTTCCTTTTACGCTCGAGTGGGTGTGTTTTGCAGTTGTGTCTTGGTGCTCGGGTAGGCATATTTGCGCTCGAGCAGGTCCAGTTTTTGTGTCTGACGCTCGAGCGTCCTATTCTCCGCTCGAGCGGGTCATACGTATATCAGTAGACAGCAGCGGAATTACACTTCACTTTTTCATCTCTTTCTTTTTCAAAAACCCTAGATCTGAGCTCTCTCTCTCTCTCTAAACAACTTCTCTCTAGGGATTGATTTACTTCTAGTGAGTTTCTAGCCTAGGCTCTTTGTAAGAAAGATAGAGGGTGTTGAGGGCTTCCTTTTAATCTGAAAAATCTTGAATTTGGAGCACTTTGGATTTTGGTCATCTCCTCCATTTGAGCTCTTCATCTCGAGGTGGGGATATCCTACTCCATCTTATGAGCTTTGTCTTTAATTTTGGTCATTTTGATTAGTTGGTGATGTTGGGAGATTTTGGGAAAAGTTAGGGTTTGGTTATAATTTATAAAAGAGGGGTTTTGTGTTTTAAAGCTCCATGTATATTTAGAGCATTGGAAATGTGGGTTTGAGAGTTAAATTAGTGGAATTTGGTCTTAGGATCATTATTTGAGAATAAGGGAATAATGGCCTAAATATGTTGTAATAAATTAATTGGTATAATTAATTGGGAAAAGTATGGAATTGAGTTGAAATCCATGAAATTAGGGAATTATGGGATTGAAGGGTGTAGTTGGATTAATTAATCACTCACCTATTAAAATGTTGATATTGTATCGGTTTAGTGCATTTATTTTCTGTTTAGAAATAACTGCTTTGAGCTATCGGTGGAGGATAGTCTTGATTATTGTAAACACTGTATGTTGATTAGGGAAAACTAAAACTAATCACATTGAATATGTCATCGGATATGACGGTTAGAATAATACATCAAATTTATGTATTGATTGATTATGTATATGATATGTGTTTATATACATTGTATTGTGTAGGAGATATGGGATGTACTCCACAGTTTAGGGAAAGATAGGGGATGAACTCCTAAACCGGATATTGTTTGGGAAAAGATAGGGGATGCACTCCATCGATACAACAAAAATGTGTATCTATTGAAGTATTGACATAGCAAATCTGGGTATCATGTATGAAGTACAGAAGTGTTTTATTCGAGATTGATACAGCAATTATGTGTATCTAATGTAAAGTATGAAGTGTTTAATTTGAGTTGTTATCTCAATTGAAATGGAAGTACTGTTGATATGAGATATAATCTCATTTAAATTGTTTGGCCAGGTTCTGAGCCATTATTATGAATTGGGAAATTGGATAAGAAATGGAAAGTGGAACGTAACATGGACATAATTGTCATGGAACTGTATTATGATGTAATTGGATTAGAAGTGCTAACCATCTATCAAATGCTATTGTTTTAGTCATTACTTATATTTGGTTTAGTATATCTCTACTGGGTTGTGGCTCACCCTATATGGGAAATCATTTTCAGGTACAGGTAGCATGCCACCTCCAAGGACGTAGCTTGGGAGGCTTGATGCTGTCTAACTTTATTTTGTCATTCTTTTTGTTGTATTACATGTATATCAAGCCAAGGGCTTATTTTGTGTAGAGTTAGTACTCTCCTTTTTGTAACCAAGTGTTGACTTGGAAAGTTGTAAGCCTATAGGGCATTTACTTTTGTTGTCAACATGTAATACATTTTGTAATGAATACTCTGATGAAATGTAATTATGCTTCATTCTCTTATGTTTAAGTATGTCAAGAATGTATGATTTATGGGTTTATTTTGAAGGCGTTGCAGGATTATACGAGAACATTATTCCGTACTCGTATAATTGGCGCCGTCTGTGGGAAATAGACAAAGAAAAAAAACTCTTGATCAAGTTTTCCTCTCTAGTTGAAAGCAATGGCGCACAATGAAGACTTGCCGCAATCCGCTGTTGATGGGCAAACCCCGGAGGGGGGTGGGAGGCACGAAGGTTTACCTTCCATCCCACCCATGGCGGATTTAGAACCCCAGTGACAGAACTCCCAGAGGGATGCGAGGGAAAGACGAGGCACTAGCCCCCGTCGCTCTCAAATTCCTGAAAGACAGAGGCGGAGGCTGGATCCTCAAGTTCTGGAGGATCGCGTGAGGGAGCAAGACGAGTTAATTAGGAAGATGGCGGTAGACATAGAGACAATGAAGCACCAGATAAAAGGGAAAGGGATGGTGACAGGATAAGAGCGCAAAGGCAACACGCCCTCTCGCCACTCAGAAGATCGTGACAGGCAGGTCACACCATCGCAAGCAGAAAGCAAGAGCCTTAAAACAGGCGATACTCAATCAAAGACTTCTAGGACTCGTTACTTCAGGTCTGAGAGAACGAGGACTGAGAGGTCGTATACGTCGGGAAGCACTTATCGGCCCTCGCACACGCATCATAAGACATCGAGGCACTCGGAGTTGCCTAGATCTACGGACCTACGAACAATGCTGGAGGAAAGGGCCCGATGAAAGGAAGACACCAGGGCTCGTGATCCTCGCAGAGTTTCAGCCCTACAGCGATTGGCCCCTACGATACACGGGAGTGTCGAGGTAGGGACGCCAATACCGCGTCTTGCTTTCGAACCAGCGGATAAGGTATTAGCAAGGTTACAGAGCTCGTCATTCATTCCGACTATAGAGAACGCACCACTACCTTCAGGCTTCTACTAGCCCAAATTTACTACTTATGAAGGGAAGACGGACCCATACATGCACTTAAGCCACTTTTGCCAGGTTATGGCAGTATACCGGCCAAACGAGGCCCTAATGTGCATCTTGTTCCCATCTAGCCTTGGTGATCTAGGTCTAACCTGGTTCGAATGGCTACTAGAAGGCAGCATCGCCTCATGGACACAATTAGCAGAGGCGTTCGTGACTAGATTCAGAACGAACACCAAGACACCAGTAGAGATCAATCAGCTACTCTCCATTGATATGGGCGAAAAGGAGACATTGAGGTCTTACAACAGTTGCTATTGGGAAACCTTCAACCAGATTGGGGATTGCCCCACAAACCTCGCCATTGCGCAATACAAATAGGGTTTACCAGTCGGCAACAAACTGAGGGACTCAATAACAATGATGCCACCCCTCACAATGGAGGCCCTAATGGAGAAAGTGCATTAACACATCCGAGTAGAGGAAGATGGCGCCCATGCTAAAGCAAAATCTGGCGTAACGGCGATGCCAGATAAAAAGACTACAGCGAAAGTCAACACGGTGGAACAACCAAGTAGGAATGGGCGTGGCAGGCGAGCCAACAGAGAGGACCCAGAAAAAAGGAACTTCAGAGTCTGCACTGCCATTACCATAGTTTTCAAATAAACCTATACACCGGATTCTCAGCGAGATACGCAATGAACCTTTCGTTCGGTGGCCAGCTAAGTTGAGAGAAACACAAAAAGGCTATAACGAGAGATCCCAGTGCACCTTCCATGATGAAAAGGGGCACCGCACTGAAAATTGCACGCCATTAAGGCAACATCTGGAGGAGTTAGTGGCAGCTGGGCACTTGGACCAGTATATAGAAGGAGGGACACAGCCAGCCCCCCAGGACCACAACAAAAAAAATGGGATGCCAGACGACAGTCCACCCTAAGGCGTGATTAACGTCATACATGGCATCATCGAACCTGAGCGAGTATATGAACTCAGGGGGATAATCAAAAAGGCTGAACACTTGAGGGAGGTATTAAGTGCACAGCCTACCATTAAGAAAAGCAGAACAGAGGCCACAAACGTCATATCCTTCTTAGACAAGGATCTAGCAAGACTGCATTGCCCTCACAATGACGCACTGGTGGTGACTTTACGTGTCAAAAATTTTGACATCAAGCGGATTCTGATTGACCAAGGAAGTTCATGTGAGATAATGTACTACAAAACCTTCAAACAGCTGAAACTGGAGGACAAAAACTTGGCACCTGCAACATCTCCCCTTGTTGGATTCAACTCGATGCCAGAGTAGCCAGTCGGCAAGATAATCCTCCCAGTCAAGGCAAGAACCATGACAAAACAGGTGGAATTCTGGATATTGAAAGTCTCTTCCACTTACAACATAATCTTGGGAAGGACATGGCTGTATGCCATTCACTCAGTGGCATCAACCTACCATCAAGCATTATGATTCCCCAACGAAACCGGCATAGTTGAAGAAGTCTTAGAAGACCAAATCATGTTGAAGCAATGTTTCGTCACAGTAAATGGAAGCCGTGCTGCAAAAGGGTTTGTACAGATGGTGGAAGAGTCAGAGAGCAATGTACTGTTTGTGAATGTTGGCAAGGCAGCTGAACAGAAGGCGATGGAAGACTTGGTAGAGGTAAGGATAGATGAAAAGAACCTAGAAAAGTTCTTTTTGCTCGGCTCGTCGTTGTCCAGCACTGAGAGAATAGAGGTCATGAAATACTTAACCTCTAACATCGAAGTGTTTTCCTAGACACCATACGACATGCTTGGCATTGACCCAAACATCATCTATCACCAACTTAATGTCCACCCAACTGCCAGACCAGTTATACAACGCACTCGCAGATCAGCACTCCACCACACAGAGATAGTGGCGGAGGAAGTGGGAAACTTGCTGGAGGCAGGAGCCATCAGAGAAGTGCACTATCCCTGGTAGATCTCCAATATTATAGTCGTGCCAAAAAAGAATGGAAAATGGCATATCCGCGTGGACTACAAAACAGTCAACAAGGCACGCCCAAAGGACAGTTTTCCCCTACCACGGATAGACCAACTGGTAGACCTGACAGCAGGACACAATCGACTTAGCATCGTTGATGCGTATAGAGGTTATCATCAGATCGCTATGTACGAACCAGATCAGGAGGTCACTTCATTTACAACACCTAGAGGGTTCTATTGTTACAAGGTCATGCCCTTTGGCCTAAAGAACGTTGTGACAACCCTCACCTCTAATTAGTGTTAATTCATGATAAGTAATTGATTAAGATGAAATCCTTAATTATTTGTGTGAGTGTGTTGTTTAGAATGCATTTCTATCTGTCTATTACTGAATGATCTGTTCATGTTTTAATTTCGAATTACAAATTGAAAGCCTTATTGGCGACCGAATCAGAAATTGATTAGTGTTATATGTTAATTAGGAATTATATGATTTTATGGTAGGTTTAATTAAAATTCGATTTGGAATGATTAAATTAGAATAAATAAAGTTAAATTACGTTAGCTTGAGTTTATTACATTATCGCCATTAGTGGGCATTTTCTAGGCCATTAGTTTGATTTCATGTTTAGCACTATCATTTTACCATCTCCTCAAGACCAAAATGTGAGAGAGGGGGAGATTAGGAAAGAAATACTTGATCGAATTAATGTCTTGAAACTGCTCAAATATGTGGATGTCCTTGACTGAGCAATTATAGCCGAAACAAATGTTGCAACATTGAAACAGACTAAGACACCAGTAACTGAATGGCGTGGTAAGAGGCAAGGCTTTAATTTTAAGAAAGTCCGGAATAGTTCATTGAACAAGAAGCAAAACACTGGGTCATCGAGCAGGTCTAGCCAGGGCAACAATTCCAAACTGCCTTGCTCAGAATGCGGCAAGAGGCACAAAGGGGTTTGCTACAAAATTTCTAAGGCATGTTACAGGTGTGGCAAGGTGGGTCACATGGTCATAGATTTCCCTTCCACGTCTCAAGGTAATAGTAAGGCTGCAGCTAGTGCCGCAGCATCAACTGTTACACCAAAACCTAATCCTAAAGCTACTGGAAATGAGCCTTTAAGGCAAGGCCGGATGTTTGCACTCGTACCGGGAGATGTGTAGAACACCGAGACAGTTGTGTCAGGTATACTCTCTCAAAATGCCTATATTCTGATTGATTCGGGGTCTACACATTCGTTTGTCTCGCATGCTTTTTCACGAAAATTAAATAGACCACTGGAACCCATGAATTATTTGTTTGCTGTATCTTCACCTGCTGGGGGATCCATGACTTGTGCTTATATGTATCCTGCATGTGAGATTGTTATTGGGGATGTACTTTTGTATGTTGATTTACTGCCTTTGAATATTGACCATTTCGATGTAAATTTGGGAATGGACTGATTAACAAAATATTATACTTCCATAGACTATGTAACGAAACAAGTTGTTTTTCGTCCACCTGGATTGCCTAAATTTGTGTTTAACGAAGTTGGTGTAGTACCTCCCCCATATCTGATTTCGTCCATGAAAGCATTCAAACTAATTAAAAAGGGGTGTAAAGGGTATTTATGTTGTATATTGATTGTGTCTGCTGATACTAAAGCTAATGTGGACAGTATTCCTGTAGTCAGAGAATTCCCAGATATTTTTTCAGATGACTTGCTAGGGGATTTGATTGATAGGGAGATTGAGTTCACTATTGAAGTGTTACCGGGTACACAGCCAATTTCTAAAGCTTCGTACAGAATGGCACCTACTGAATTGAAAGAATTGAAAATTCAGTTGCAAGAATTGTTGGATAAGAAGTTCATCAGGCCCAGTACTTCACTGTGGGGTGCACCAGTTTTATTTGTGAAAAAGAAATACGGCTCATTAAGACTCTGCATTGACTACTGCGAATTGAACAAGGTGACAGTGAAAAACAAGTACCCATTGCCTCGTATTGATGACTTATTTGACCAATTGCAAGGTGCTCAGGTTTTCTCAAAACTTGATCTTAGATCCGAATATCACCAGTTGAAAGTCAAAATAGAGGATATTGAAAGGACTGCCTTATGAACGAGGTATGGACATTATGAATTTCTTATTATGCCTTTCAGAGTTACTATTGCGCCTGCTGCATTTATGGACCTTATGAACAGAATTTTCAAACCATTCCTCGATGAATTTGTGGTTATTTTTATTGATGACATTTTGATTTATTCCAAGAGTCAGGAAGAACATGAATGTCATTTGAGAATTGCTTTACAGACCTTAAGAGAACATAAACTGTATGCAAAACTAACAAAGTGTGAATTTTGGCTTAACAATGTTATGTTTTGGGGGCATGTGATTAGTAAAGATGGCATTTCAGTTAACCCACAGAAGATTGAAGCAGTGGTGAATTGGCCTCGATCGACTAACGTTACTAAAGTTTGAAGTTTCTTGGGTTTAGCTGGATACTACAGAAGGTTTGTGAAAGATTTTTCCAAAATTGCTCTGCCATTGACTCAATTGACTCAAAAGGGAATATCATTTGACTGGACCGATCAGAGAGAATCAGCTTTCCAAGAATTAAAGACTCGACTTGTGATTGCACCAATTCTTACCCTACCCTCAGGTACGGATGGATTTACTATTTTCAGTGATGCTTCTTCTAAGGGTTTGGGATGTGTGTTAATGTAGAATGGTAAAGTTATAGCGTATGCTTCCCGACAACTGAGGCCACATGAAAAGAATTACCCAACTCATGACTTAGAACTTGCTACAGTAGTGTTTGCATTGAAAATTTGGCGCCACTACTTATATGGGGCAACATGTGAGGTGTACACAGATCACAAGAGTTTAAAATATTTCTTTACATAGAAAGAGTTGAATATGAGACAGCGGAGATGGTCAGAACTGATAAAAGACTATGACTTGCAAATTTTATACCATCCGGGGAAAGCTAACACCGTTGCTGATGCACTTAGCCGGAAATCAATTGGAAATTTAGCCTGTTTACTCACTAGACAGAAAGAACTGTTGTGTGATCTTGAGAAATTTGAAGCTGAGATTGTTTTACGAGAACAAGGTAGGACATTGGCTGCTATTTCTGCTCAACCGGCACTTATTGACGAGATTAAAGAGAAGCAACAACAAGATGAATTTCTGAAAAAGATCATTGATGAATAGGAATCCCAACCAAGGCCGGACTTTAAATTCGAAAACAATGTATTGAAATTTCAGGGAAGGTTGTGTGTACCAAATGATCCTGAATTGAAAAAGTGAGTTTTGTAGGAAGGCCACAATTCAAAAATGTCTATCCATCCAGGAAATACAAAAATGTACCAAGACTTGAAACTTAATTTCTGGTGGCCAGGAATGAAGAAAGAAATTGCCGAGTTTGTGTCGAAATGCCTACATTGCCAACAAGTCAAAGCTGAACATCAACGACCTGCAGGTTTACTTCAGCCCTTACCAATACCGAAGAAGAAATGGGAACATATCGCTATGGATTTCATTGTTGGATTGCCTCACTCCAGTAAAGGTATGGATTCAATATGGGTTATTGTTGATCGATTGACTAAATCTGCTCACTTCTTACCTGTCAAAACAATTTATAATGCGTACAAATTGGCTACAATTTATATTGATGAGATTGTTAGATTGCATGGAGTGTCTGTGTCCATTGTTTCTGATAGGGACTCGAAATTTACATTAAGATTTTGGCAAAGTCTACAAACGGCATTGGGTACCGAATTGAGACTGAGTAGTGCATACCATCCTCAGACAGATGGCCAATCAGAAAGAACCATCCAGTCTCTGGAAGACTTACTGCATATGTGTGTTCTTGACTTCCAAGGAAATTGGGAAAGTCATTTACCTTTAGCCGAATTCGCCTACAACAATAGTTTTCACTCGAACATTGGTATGGCGCCTTTCGAGGCTTTATATGGCAGAAAATGTCGATCTCCTATTTGTTGGGCAGAAGTCGGAGATGGGCCTTTACTTGGGCCTGAGATTGTACACGAGACCACGGAAAAGGTGAAACTGATTCAACAAAGGTTGAAAACTGCACAAAGTCGACAGAAAAGTTATGCGGATGTCCGAAGGCGAGACAGGGAATATGAAGTGGGTGATCATGTTTTTGTTAAAGTGACACCAATGAAAGGACAGATTCGTTTTGGGGCTAAGGGTAAGCTAGCACCAGGATATGTTGGGCCTTATGAAATCATTGAAAAGATTAATCCAGTGGCATATCAAGTGGCGCTTCCTCCTGAAATGGAGCATATGCATAATGTCTTCCATATTTCCATGTTGAGGGATTATCTTCGGGATCCTTTCCATGTTATTGAGCCTACTCGTGTGGCGTTAAGTAATGATTACACTTATGAGGAACGGCCTATTCAGATTGTAAACCGGCGAATCAAGAAGTTGAGAAATAAGGAAATCCGGTTAGTGAAAGTGGATTGGCAAAACCATGGTGGCGTTTACGCCACTTGGGAAAGGGAAGACAATATGATGAAAAGATATCCTAAATTGTTCCCCCTAGATCCAGTGTTCTTTCAAAATGAAGGTAATTCGAGTTTGGAGGACCAAACTCTTTTTAAGGGGGAAAGACTGTGACAACCCTCACCTCTGATTAGCGTTAATTCATGATAAGTAATTGATTAAGATGAAATTTTTAATTATTTGTGTGAGTGCGTTGTTTAGAATGCATTTCTATCTGTCTATTACTGAATGATCTGTTTATGATTTAATTTCAAATTGCAAATTGAAAGCCTTATCGGCGACCGAATCAGAAATTGATTACTGTTATATGTTAATTAAGAATTATATGATTTTATGGTAGGTTTAATTAAAACTCGATTTGGAATGATTAAATTAGAATAAATAAAGTTAAATT
Organism: Camellia sinensis; assembly: GCF_004153795.1. Lineage (NCBI taxonomy): Eukaryota > Viridiplantae > Streptophyta > Magnoliopsida > Ericales > Theaceae > Camellia > Camellia sinensis. The sequence continues at coordinate 1,175,974 of NW_021024985.1, read as the reverse complement.
ACATTTGTTTGAGTTTATTACATTGTTGCCATTAGTGGGCATTTTCTAGGCCATTAGTTTGATTTCATGTTTGGCACTATCATTTTACCATCTCCTTAAGACCAAAACGTGAGAGAGAGGGAGATTAGGAAAGAAATTGATTTCATCTAGAAATTTTGCTTGAATTTAGAGGAATTGAAGAGGACTTGCAAAATTGGGCTACCATACTTGGAATTCAAGACTTAAGGTAGGAAATTCATTCTCTTAATTATGAATTTAAGTTGTTACATGCATAGTTCATGGAAAATTGGTGATTAGAGTCAAGAATTAGCTTAAAGTGTTGTATTGAGTAGCAATGTTTGCATGCATGTCCATATCATTGAGTTTTGAGATCATTTTCATGAAAATTTCCACATGCATGTCCACATTTTGGTTGTACTCTTGAAATTCACCATGTTTTTTAGCTCAATCTTACATTTGATCATGCTTTGGAGCAAGGGAATTCATAAGAACTCATGCATGTTATGTTCTTGCATTGTTCTTCAAGTTTACATTACAAATTGTGTTCAATTGTCACACCTTTGGGCTTGATTTTATGAAATGATCTTTAAAACATGTTGTATTGTTGGTTTCTAAGTGTTTTCTAGAAAATTGGCCCAGAAGGATGAGTTTTGGCATGTTTGATTCTTGGTTTGAGCTATGGGAGCAAATCTGGAAAACCCAGATTTTAGCTTCCACGCTCGAGCGACCACCTTTGTGTTCAAAGCTCCGCTCGAGCGACGGAATGCTGGCTCGAGCATAAATTGCAAGCTCTCAGGTTTTTACGTGTACAGACGCATGCTCGAGCGACGAGACCTACGCTTGAGCGAGGAACTGTGTCTCACGCTCCAGCAAGCATCGAGCGGAGAATTTCAGCAACCAGTACTTTTTGCATTTTTACAGACCGCTCGAGCGAAGGAGTCTACGCTCGAGTGACCCCTCTGTTTTGGTAAGCTCGCTCGAGCGAAGAAAACCACGCTCGAGCGAGACCCCTGTTTTCAGCAAATTTTGAAAAGTATTTTAAAGTATATTTTTGCATCCTCATTCCATCCTAGGCATTCCTAGGCTATGTTTAAGGCATTTTAATGAGGATAATGTTATAGAACCACACTAAGTCAAGTTAGGGGCTAAGTTATTAATCCCGAGTGTGTAACTTAGTGTGCGTTCGTTCTGCAACTGTATAGGGTTGGCACCCGAGGACGCTGATTGGCCTGCCTATAGCCCAGTACTCTATGAGTAACAATGTTGTAAAGATATGTTGAATTATAATTATTTTCTAAACGATCGACTGTGCTACTTTCTGAAGTGACATTGTTTACTAAATGAATGTTTGTCCTATTTTATAAACTGTACTCGTGGCATCCATAGCAACTTACTGTTACTGTTACTGTTACTGTTACTGTTACTGTTACTGTTACTGCTACTACTACTATACTGTTACTGTTATTGTTACTGTTACTACTACTGTTACAGAGATCTCTGTCAGTTCCAATGTTTGGAACTACTACAATTTACTGTTTTGATGGCTATCAACTGACTATTCGATCTATTAAGACCTACTGTACTGTTCTGTTATTGGATGTACCACGTATAATCACTATGGTTTCTAAATGACTGATATGGCATGAAATATGAGCCACTGATTGAACAACTGATCCACTGATACAAACGACTGTTTTATTTACTGAAAAGACATTCATTCTTAACCTCTTTACACAGTTGTTATTCACTAGGCTTTAGCTCACAGTTTATATATGTATGTAGATGGCCAGGCACTGGACCGAAGCTAGAAGAGTCAAGTTAAGCTCACGTTTTGTCAAGCCAACCATTGTGCCTCACTTCAAGGTTCCGAGTCCGTTCAAGCCAAGGCTATTTTTGGGGTATTTCAGATTCACCCTTTTGTCTCTATTTTGTACTGACTGAATAAGACTTGACTGTACAGTTATGGTGAAGGGATTAGGTCCCTAACAACACAGTTCATTGGACATCTTTTATTTACTGTTTGGCTTCCGCCAACCCCTTACTCTGTATTATTGTTATTACTGTTAAGCAAGCCTTTGGTAATCACGGGTTACTGGCCGGTTACGATGCTAAACCCTTAGGGGCAGGTTTGGGTCGTGGCAAACGCAGGGGCAATATTCCAACGGATGGTCACCAAAATGTTTGAACCATTGTTACGCAGAACAATGGAGGCTCACAGAGACGACATGGTGGTCAAAAGCAAGGATGAAAAGGACCATCTTAGGGACCTAGATGAGATGTTCCAAATTCTAAAGAAGAACAAGTTGTGCCTAAATGCATCCAAGTGTGCATTCGGCGTAGGATCAGGTAAATTCTTAGGCTTTCTGGTGACCAGTCGAGGTATAGAAGTAGACCCTTCTCATATCAAAGCAATCTAGGATCTTGAGAGGCCCAACATAGTTAAAGAGGTGCAGTATCTCATTGGCCTAGCTGCCGCACTCAACTGGTTCATAAGTCGATCATCAGACAGATGTCGACTATTCTTCCAAGCACTGAAGGCCAAATTTGAGTAGGATGAAGAATGCGACCGCGCCCTAGAGAGCCTAAAAGACTACATGACCTCTCCTCCGTTGCCAGTAACCCCAGTACCTAGAGAAGAGCTCTTCTTGTACTTAGCAGTTTCGCAGCATGTAGTCAGCACAGTGTTGGTTAGAGCGAAGGAAATCCAACACCTGCCTATCTTTTATGTCAGCAAAACCTTGCTGGGTGCAGAAACCAGGTACCTACCATTGGAAAAGCTAGCCTTAGCTTTGATGATGGCCTTAAGGAAGCTATCGCATTACTTCCACGCCAACACCATAAACGTCCTAACAGTTTTTCCTTTAAAAGCTTTGTTTGAGAGAGCAGATTTTTCAGGACGAATCTTGAAGTGGGCAGTGAAATTGGGACAGTTCAACGTCAAGTTTTAACCCATAACCGCAATAAAAGCCCAAGCTTTGGCAGACTTTGTGGCTGAGTTCACACCAGGAAGTCATCACATCTGCCCAGTTGACTTGATTGGTACAACCGAAATGGGAATGAAAAGTGCCGCAGGAAATGCACAACCCCTGATACAGGATACCCAGCCACAGTACAAACCACACAGGCTTGAGGATCAGAAGGAAGGAATGAACCATGCCATTCCTAGTGAGGACTCATCAAAAAGCAAAGACTTGAGGTAGTCTGACAGTGAAGATACAACACCTATAGCTAGCATGGACTTGGAGGAAAACACCAGTAACACTCATGATCCTAAAACATCGTCCGATCCATCTACTTGCTGGAAGCTATTCGTTGGAGAGATGTGGAAACTCTTCGTGGATGGAGCATCCAACAGGCACGGCGCAAGACTTGGCATAGTCCTCATCTCACCAGATGGTCTAATAGTGGAACAATCAGTCAACCTTGGCTTCCCAGCATCGAACAATGAGGCGGAGTATGAAGTGCTTTTAACAGGCCTAAAATCAGCATTTTTCGTGCAGGCCACCGAGCTAATGGTTTACAGTGACTCCCAACTAGTGGTAAGCTAGATTTCAGGTGACTACGAGGCGAAAGATGAGAGGATGGCTAGGCACCAAGAGTTAGTCAGAAAGGAGATCATGAAATTCAAAGTAGTGCAGATAGAACAGATTGGCCGAGAAGAAAACAGTAGAGCAGACGAACTAGCAGGTTTTGCTTTAATGACAGATACATCCATCCCACATCCATTACTGATCGACTTCCTACCAAGACCAAGCATTGAAGAACCCGAAGTAGCTGAGGTATGTTGTGCCGAACTAGGCCCTTCATGGATGGATCCCATTATAGTATTCTTAAAAGATGGCATCTTACCCGAAGAGAATGAAGAGGCCAACAAAATAAGAGCAAAGTCACAGCGATCTTGGCTCTCTCCATCACTGGCCTTGTACAAGAAATCCTTCACAGGACCTTACCTAAAATGTGTTTATCCCAGCAAGGTCAAAGCATTCTTGTTCGAGATACAAGAAGGCGTATGTGGAATCCACCAAGGGGGAAGATCATTGGCCTACAAAGCAATTTCACAAGGATATTGGTGGTCATACATGCAAGCAAATTCAGAGAAGTATGTCAAGAGGTACAAGAAATGTCAGAAGTTCGCACACCAGATAGACCAACTCGCCAGAGAGCTTCTACCATTAACTAGCCCACGGCCCATTGCAATATAGGGCCTGGACATAGTGGGACCACTTCCAACAGTACCCGGCAACAGAAAGTTCTTTCTCACAGCAATAGACTACTTCACAAAGTGGGTGGAGGCAGAAGCACTCGCATCAATAAAGGAGAAAGATGTGAAGAAGTTCATCTGGCAGAATTTCATCACTCGATTCGGCATACCCAAGGCTTTAATATCTGACAACGGCACTCAGTTCGATGGCAAAAGTTTTAGAGGCTTTTGTGAGGAATACAAGATAGAATTTTATAACTCTACACCAGCATACCCCCAAGCAATTGGCTAGGCGGAAGCATCAAACAAAGTCGTCTTAGATGGATTGAAGAAAAGGTTGGAGAAAGTAAAAGGCAAGTGGGCTGAGGAGCATCCTCATGTTTTATAGGCTTACCGTACCACACCTCGGCGGTCAACTGGAGAAACGCCTTTTTTCTTAGCCTATGGCATGGAGGCAGTAATCCCACTGGAAGTTGGCCTCCCTACAATAAGAAGTGAAAATTTTATCCCAGACGTGAACGGAGAAGCCATAGCCTTGGAACTCGACCTTGCAGAAGAAAGAAGGGAAAAAGCTTTAGTTCACATTGCCTCATACCAGCAGGAGTTATCTAGAAAATATAACAAAACGGTGCATCCAAGGCAATTCAAGATTGGGGATTGGGTATTACGCAAAGTAATGGGCAACACTTTGATACCCAGAGATGGCAAGTTGGGACCCAACTGGGAAGGACCATACAAAGTGGTTGGATTAGCAGGAAAATGGGCATATCACTTGGAAGATTGAGACGGCAAGGCCATTCCCAGGCCATGGAACACTGCCAATCTCAAACTATTTTATTTTTAGCTTTTCTTTAATGTACTTGTAATTTTTATTTTTTAAATAAAACAAGTAGTTTCCTTTTCAGCATAATTCTTTTCTACTGTAAAAGTTGTTCTTAGTCAGCTAAGGGCAATAGAAGCAGAGTTGGCAGGAATAACCAACACTTGGCTCTAGGTTGGCAGGAATAACCAACATTGAGCTCTCTTCAGCAGAGATCAGGATCTAGGCTGAAGAAGTTTGGTAGGAATAACCAAACACTTGGCTCTAGGTTGGCAGAAATAACCAACATTGAGCTCTCTTCAGCCGAGATCAGGATCTAGGCTGAAGAAGTTTGGCAGGAATAACCAAACACTTGGCTCTAGGTTTGTAGAAATAACCAACGTTGAGCTCTCTTCAGCCGAGATCAGGATCTAGGCTGAAGAAGTTGGCAGAAATAACCAACATTTATCTCTCTTCAGTCGAGATAACGATCTAGGCTGAAGAGGTTAGCAGGAATAACCAACGTTTATCTCTCTTCAGCCGAGATAAGGATCTAGGTTGAAGAAGTTGGCAAGAACAACCAACATTTATCTCTCTTCAGCCGAGATAAGGATCTAGGCTGAAAAGGTTGGCAGGAATAACCAACGTTTATCTTTCTTCAGCCGAGATAAGGATCTAGACTGAAGAGGTTAGCAGGATGATCATGAAATAGATTACAAGGCTAATATACCGAGGTAAATATCTCGGCCATAAAAGGATATAACCGACCAAATAGTTGAAGAAAAAAGAGCAGATTTCATTCCATTTTCAAAAGTGCATTACAATAGGTGGGGCTTCAGCCCGGTTACAAATTCTTTCAAAAAGTTAGCATCAAAAGAAAAAGATACATGATCAGGCGAAAAGATCGTCCAAATCTGCATCCAGGTCAACTCAAGTTTCATCACTCCGTAGCCTGGTTCCAGCTGGAAGGTGGGTCACATCTTCAACCGTACTAGCACCGGGGGCTCCACCCGAGCTGACTGAGCGATTTGAAGAACACAATCATTGGTAGCAGTCGGGGTGTTGTTGGGCTTTGGGGATGCCTCATCTTCCTCCCTTACTTGAAGAAATTTTTGCTGAATAGCATTGGCTTAGTCCGCCATATAGCTCGGAATGAAGTGGGAGGAAGGTTCTGAAAGACCTCAGTCTCTTGGTCGTAACCGAGCTTTGACACCCGCCTTCCATCCACATTTGAAAAATATGTCCTTAGCAGCTTCGCACTGCAGGATGTAGGTGGCCTCCCCTTCCTTGTAACCACGATCTTCAACATCGTCTACGCTCTTCTTCAGCTCGGCGATCTCTGCGTCTTTCTTTTTCTCGAGCTTGGCCAGCTCGCGTAGATACTTGTCTTTCCGCTCGGCCAAAGCCTTCTGCTTATCTGCTTCAGCCAAGTTAACTAGCCCGGTAAGTCGGGCGACTTCAGATTCAAGCTCAGCCATTTCCTGCTTGGCTTCATTTAGCTCGGCCATCTTGCTGTTGGCTTCCGCCATGGCTAGCCTTGTTGTCTTACGCAGTTCCAACACACGCTTGTGAGCAACATGGTTCTTCTGCATGGCCTGCAAAAGGAGAGATAGCAATTATGAATAAAAGCCGAGCAAACAGATGATATAAAATAAAAGACGGTTAAAATGAGCACTTACCAGCACCATTGACTTCGTCGCCGACCGGATAGCCTTCAGCTCGGTTAAATGGTCATGATGCTCTATGTCAGAGGGCAAGCACACGCTCTTAGCCAGGTTAAAAGCGAGCGTATGGTCTTTGTCTGCCACCACTGAGTCTATGTTTTTTATGGCTCGGTTCCTGTATGTTAGTTTTGGGGCCCACTCTGAAAAGCTAGCCCGGTCAGAACGCTCGGGTTCTGGGCTCGGTGGCGTGGTTTGGGGCAGTATGGTGTCTTCTTCATTAACAAGGCGTGGCTTGGTCGAGGAGGTGCGAGCACGCTTATTGGGCCGAGATAATAAGGCTTGGGCCGTTGTAAAGGCTACCACAGCCTCATGTGTTTGGCCAGCTTGTGGTATCTTGGTCTGGTCCCCGACGGCTGGAGTTGTTGTTTCGATGATGAGTGCTCTGATTGCTCTTTTCTTAGCCATTTCTTGTTCCTCTGTTAGTGGGATCAGCCTAATTTGAGGAAGGGTGGGATCTGGTTCGAGGGATGGCTCAAGGAGAAAGTCGGTTACCCTGCTCTTCCTCCTTCCGCTATATCTGTAGGTCGGCTTGAAGTTAAGTAGCTCGGCCCAACCTCGATCGCGGTATCGAAGTGCGGCACGGAGAGCATCCATGTTGGGGTATTGATATTGAGACTTAAGCTGGTTCAAGTCCGCGTAAGGAAAAACGAAAAACGGTTAGCGCGATGAGAAATTTATAAACAACAAGGGTAAAAAACATACAAATTGAGCCGAGGTGTTCATACCGGCTGTTCCTTTATTCCAGTTAATACCGTAGCCCAGTACCTGGGCTTCCTGGTCTTCAAAATTGCTAGAAACCCAGAAAAAGTCATCGTCATTCACGTCTTTGTCTGATGTGTTTTTAATTATTTTCTCTCGGCGTCTTCTTATTCTTAAATAGTATACCCAGCTGTCTTTATTCTGGCCAAGTGAGTATTGGTGAAATAGCTCGGCTAAACCGAGGTTGAGGCCAAGCCGGTAATTTAGCTCGGCGATGCCATTTATTATTCTGTAAGAATTGGTGCTAAGTTGGGTTGGGCATATTCTAATCTGCCTAAGGAATTCGCATAATAATGGCTAAACAGGGAATCAAAGTCCAGCCTCTACAATGGATATGACGGTGAAGGGAATGAAACCTTGTTTTCCCCATGGAGTTGTATCTAGCTCGGCTAGTGAAAGGTGGATGTGATCAGGGATGTTGTAGTCCTTGCAAAATTCGGCAATGGCCCTTGGTGAGTTTACTAGGAATCGGTATTTACCCATTTATGACTTAAAATTATGAATAAACTTAGCCCGGAGTCCTAGCTCGGTGTTGAGATGACATAGAGTATCTCGGTTGAGCGTGCAAAGGTATGCCTGGCCAACCTAGTCAGAGTCTGCAAAATGAAGATAAGAAGTGTTATGCCCAGACAACTGGACCGGACTAAGTGAAGAGTCAATTTACAAGCAAAAAAGAAAAATGGAAAAACCTAGCTCGGTCACATTCGGGGAACGTGGTATTTTCAGTTCGGTCGAACAGAATGGGTCATTCAGGACCTCTAGCCCGATTAAAGGCCTGGCCCCAGTTCTAGTTCGGTCATTGGGTATGGTTTCTAGTTCGGTCTAATACACACCCATGACAAACAAGTTCTTATCTCGGTCGTGGTGTGATTCTGGATCAAAAACATTCCATTACAGATTGTTTGTGAATCCAGTGAGTGTGATTATTGTCTAAAGAGGTTTTTTACCCATTCGTGTGAAAACCATATGAGTGGGTTGTGAAAAAACATATGTATGCTATGTTACATGTTACTAGACTATACAAATTGAAAGAAAACAGGGTTGAGCTACTTACAGCTTGAAGACGGAAGGACGCAGATAAAAACCGCGAGGATGGCGATAAGAGCACAAGCTTTGCAGGTACTGTGTTTATGAAATGGAGGCTCAAAGGGCAAAAGAGAAAGAAGATGAATAGTGGAGTGTTTGATTTGGAAAAATAGGGTTTTTGTATAAAGCGTGAATTTGGGTGGGACTGTTCAAATTTTGCGAGGAACGAAGGCGGCTATGACAGCTGTATTCAACCAATGAGGGCTCGCCACATGTCCAAAAGAATCAAAAACGATTCAGATGGGTAGCGACTGAAAATACGTTTTTTGATCGGAAGTAATTCCAAATCATGCTGCGCAGATGGAATTAAGGAGCAATTAGAGGGTAATTTATAAATAAATTGGGCCGAGCTAACGAAGAGGCTTCTTTGGAAGTTAGGCCGTACGTCGGACCGAGATAGGAGCTGTTGTAGCTCGATCTAAAAACTAACGAGCTTGGGCTAGGAGAAGTTTGGGCCGAGCTATGGGCCGAGGTGTTTTGGCTTCGCTAAATTGGACCTCACCCTTGTTGGCTCGATCAGAGGCTGTTGCGGTTAGCTCGGTCTAAACAGCCAAACCGAGGTATAAGTGGACAGGGACCGAGCTAGGCGTTGCATATGACAGCACCAGATTGAGTATGTTAAAGGGCTAGTGTTAGCTCAGTCATACTGTTATTCAACCGTGGTAAAACCATCTTACTTGGTTTAAGCAGTGAAGAGGGTGTTGAAGGATAGGCATTATCTTTCAAGAGTGTGATTCCTAGGAGAACTCTACATTGAGAAATAAGAATCCTACTAGGATTGTGCCAGGCAAAAACTATAAAAGCTCACAATAGAACCTATGTACAGGTATCACAACTTTGATTCTCGAATACACAGAGCTTTTACCTATTTGTCTATTTGGCTAACTTAGGCATCGCAGAGGTATCCGACACACACCCGCCGGCTAGCTCACGTTTGTGTTTTCAGGGAGTAAAGCAACGACATTTGGAGGAGCGCGGACTTGATCTACAGGATTATACGAGAACATTATTTTGTACTCGTACAAGAATCATACATAAATAGGGGTTAGGGGTTTGGGGTTTGGAATCATATATATAGATATATAGATATATAGATATATATATACATCCATATATATATATATATATACATACATATTGGAATCATATGTATACATATATACATCCATAATTATATATAAAATTATATATATAATACACACAAATGCATATATATATATATATACACATATACATACATTTGGTCTCATCCATGAATCTCTAAATCTCCTATCTCTAAATCATATATATAGTGGCTCCATTCGGTCAAAAGAGAGAAGATGACGATTAGGATAGCGGAGAGAGGAAGGGAGGAAGAGAGTAGACAAAGAGACTAATAGAGGCTTTGGGGTTCAGGCGCCGGCAAGGGTTGCACTCCGACAGGGTAGCACGTTTGATGGAGAGAGAGAGAGAGAGAGAGAGAGAGAATGGGGGTTTGATTTCAAAATTTGAAATCAGAAACAAAGAGATAAGAGTGTGTGTGAGAGAGAGAGGATGTGGATTGAAAATGGTCCATATTTTGGACCAAATAAAGAGTGAGACACTGTGAGCCCTTGGATTAAGTTCAATCCAATGGTTCATATTTTGACAAAGGGACAAAAATCCCATCATGGAAAAAAAACAGAGTTGTTTTGTTATATAGATTATTATTGATGATATAAAACAAATTTTGACTTTTTATATGACTTTTTAAAATTATATGAGTTCTGTTAGTATAACATTATATTTGAAAATATATAACTGTTGTGTGTGTTTGGTTTGAGTTTTTAGAATTGAGTTTTTTGTTTTTCATTTTTTTTGTTTTTAGTGAATATTTTTAAAATTTTAAACATTTTTTTTTTACTTTTTTAATGCACCTTACTTACATGTATCTAAAAAGTAAAAAATTTATGAAAAAATATTTTAAAAAATTAATAAATACAAAAAAATACGAAAAATATACTGAATTCTCTTTTTTTTTGTATTTTTGGTATTTAGTGAATTTTTAAAAGATTTTTTTCACAAAAATTATACTTTTTATGTGTTTTTATGTTAGGTGTGTCTAAAAATTAAAAAAAGTGCTTAAAATATTAAAAAAATTAAGTAAAAATAAAAAAATAAAAAAAATAGAATTTTCTGAAAAGTGTTTTTGGAAAAGCAAAAATAAACAAAGTTTTTGAAAAAAAGTATGATAAAATCACAAAACTAAAATTAATATTTAATTTTTTTTCTTCATATATGATCTATAATAATGCTCCAACATTAGACAAAAAAATTCTTCAATTTATAATCATGTTAGCATAATGTGTGTTTAAATTTAACTATGGAATATTTTATTTTATTTTTAACATATAACCCGATGAGTGAACTTGAGATTTATAATTATTTTTGAGTTGAACTTGAGCAGATATAGAGGCTCGATGTTAGGATTGGGTTTAGGTAAACACAAAGTCCCTTATTACGTAGTGTTGGCCCGGCCCCTATTCCAGACTCATAAGACTATTTTGTTTCGATAATCCACACCATTCATTTTGTATGACTTTCCTTGTATATTATTTATAGAAAAAATTAGATTGATGAAATAGTTGTAGCCTTTTGTTTTATCATATTTTTTTTTCAAAAAAATAAAATAATAAGTGCATTTTTTATTTTATTTTTTCTTATATATCACATAAACCAGCCATCGTTTGGCATGGGGTGTTAGACTAAAATAGTCAAAAAAAATAAAATATATTAAAAAATTAATAAAATAAAATATTACATCTGAATCATAATTATTTTATTTTTTTTCTCATAAAAGTTAAAAAGTTTATCACAAATGAAATTTTTTAATCCCAAATTAAAATAATCAAAAAGTTAAAAAGTTAAAAAACTAACTCACATCCCAAATGATGGTTAGGCCAAGTTTGGCATACTTCAAATAATTTATTTATTTATTTTTTTTCATCACATCACCTCTCTACTTTTCTGCACATCTTTTCGTAAAAAGACAAAAAGTGCACTTATTTAGGTCATCCCAAACAATCCCTAAATG
>NW_021024985.1:1134904-1163742 GCF_004153795.1 Camellia sinensis | reverse complement strand
TACAGAATCTATCTTCGAAGAATCTACCGTTACTCCCTCTCTTGACACAACATGGCCCAAAAACTTCACCTCGGTGAGCCAAAACTCACACTTCTCAAACTTGGCGTACAATTGATGATTCCCAAGCAAATCAAGCACTACCCTCAAGTGAGCCTCATGTTCCTCCTCGGAAGTCGAATAGATTAGAATGTCGTCCACAAAGACAACTACAAAATGATCCAAGTACTCTTTAAAAATTTGCTTCATCAAATCCATAAAGGAAGCCGGTGCATTAGTCAATCCAAATGGCAGTACAAGGAACTCATAGTGGCCATAACGCGAACGAAAGGCTGTTTTCTGGATGTCCTCTTCCCTGACTCTCAATTGATGGTACCCCGACCTCAAATTGATCTTCGAAAAGCAAAAAGACCCCTTAAGTTGATCAAATAAGTCATCTATTCTGGGTAAAGGGTATTTGTTCTTGACAGTGACTCGGTTCAACTTGCGATAATCAATACATAACCGCAACGACCCATCCTTCTTCATCGCAAAGAGGGCCAATGCTCCCCAAGGTGACGTACTAGGGCGAATGAAACCCTTGTCTAAGAGCTCTTGGAGTTGAAACTTCAACTCATGCAACTCCACGGGTGCAAATCTATATGGTGCCATAGAAATTGGTGCCGTCCCAGGCACTGAATCGATGGTGAACTCAATCTGCCAGTGGGGTGGCAAACTAGTAAGGTCCTCGGGAAACACATCCGGGTATTCACACACTACCCTAAGCAACTCAAGTCAAGTTCTGCCACTCTCATCATCCAGAAGAGCAGTAAAAAGACCACTAAGCTCATTCCTACTACGAGGATCAAGTACCGGCGATAGAACCCTATCAGTCTGGTCTCCCAGAAAGTAAAAACAATCACCGCTCGATGTGCATAATGTGATCCTCCGACGAAAACAATCAATCACAGCCCGATACGAAACCAACCAATCAATGCCAAGAATGACATCAAAACTGGACATGTCTAACAATACAAAACCAAATGGAAGTCTATGCTCGGCAACCTCTATCTCGCAACTATGACAACCCCAGTCTAGGTCAACTGTACCCCCAACTGGAGACTCTACTTTGAGTGGAGACGCTAGCCCCAATGTACATGCGAATGCAGCATATATGAATGAATGAGATGCACCCGTATCTTTCAACACACTGGCCAAAGAATTACACACAATAAAGATACCTCTCACCACTGAAGATCCAGGAAACTGCTCTGGCATGGTAACTCCATACACGCGCCCCTGTGGCCTCTGCTCAACCTACTCATCCCTCGGAGCATAGGCCTGTTGTACTGATTGAACCGAAGCGGCTCCCTGATGAACCTGTGAAGCCTGAGCTGAGTGAGCAGGCCGGTGGCTCTGTGTTTGCCTCGAACTAGACGTACCAGGTATACCGTCTAATTGAGGGCAAAATCTCTTCATATGTGCCGCCTGCCCACTTTGATAACAAGTGAGCGGTTGCCTTCTCTCCTGACTCTGGCTCTGAGAACAAGCCGCAGACGAAACAGATCGTTACCCTCCTCCTCTTTGTTGGCAAGCTAAAGACTTGTAGGCCAACTAGCCACACTTAAAGCAAGCGAAATCTCTCTGACCACCTCTCCCAAAACCTGAACTCGGTACTGGAAAAGTGGACCTCGACTGAGCTCCCTGGGATGGCTGTGGGTTAGAACCGCTCTACCTCTTATTGTCTCCCTAAACATCCTAACTCCTTCTAGAGCCCCTCATCCGTTCCTCCTCTATTTGCATCATGGTCTCAAGATGAGCCGCTGACTATACAAGTCGCCCGTAATCTCTAATCATTGAATCGACTACGTTGAAAAGAAGCCCGGTCCTTAACATTTTCTCAAACTCCATACATTGGCATTCCTCTGTTGCCACTAACTCTGGTGCAAACCTAGATGGATTAGTAAATGCGGTCTCAAACTTAGCCACTGGTGTGTTCATCTGCTTGAGCCATGAGAACTACTCCCTCAACTTCTCCCTAACAGTGGAAGGTAAGAACTTGTCCTGGAAGGCATTAACGAAAACCTCCCAAGTTACTTCAATGCACCCACGCACATGCTTTCACCATTGACCTGCATCTCCTTCAGTTAGAAAGATGCCAAGGTCACTCTTAAACCACCGTCTTCGATGCCGAGCATCTCAAACATCTTCACCATTTATTCGAGCCATTCATCTGCTTTAAAAGGCTTTTTAGGATCACCCAAAAACTCATCTAGGTTGGACCGAAAGAACTCTCGCTTCAGAAAAGATGGCCCTGTCTCAGCAACATAGGCCTAGGCTTGATTCTCAGCCCTGAGAATGTCCATGGATTCCCGCAATGCTCCTGTCATTTCACGGGCTAGAGCGCCCATGGCCTGCTGACTAACTGGTTTAGCCACATTGGCCTAACCAACTCTTTCTTCTTGTGCCAGAATCTTATCCGATAAAGGCACCTCATGCCTTCTAGGCCTACCACTACCACGTCCACATCCTGACATCCTAATAAAGGTAACAAAAGAGATTAGTACATTTACAAATGTGCCGAAACTAACTCACTCGCGTCCTAATGCGGTGGACAACAGTAATTCACTCCACATAAGCACGTAGTTACATAAACACATACGAATTTCGTTCTTGGATAATAATCGTCCTGTGACATTGCTAGAGTTCCAACTAGAAACAGCAGTGATCCAGTGCTCTTCTAATAGGACTTCTAGAAACCCATAGACCCAATCAATATCCTAGAAATTAAATCTCATACCTATATAATCACATAAGCATACCATACATACAAACATCTTTGTTAAGCAAGACAAACCCATTATGGTAATAGCCACTTCCCACGTACCCAAAGTATTCAAACCCGGTACATTCTGATACCAAGTTGTAATGCCCCAAAATAAATACAATGTACCCATCTCATAACAACCGATAAGTGGCAACATATATGAACTAATAAGCTTTCATTAATCAAAGTTCGATATACAAAAGGTGACATATGCGATATACATTCATAAACAGTACATCCTGAATCTACAGCATGTGTTACAAGATTAAGAAAAGAAATGAAAGCTAAACAGATAATCATATGCCCTAAAGGCTCACACCTTTCCAAGTTAATGCTTGGGTACATCAAAATTGAGTCTTAAGCTCAACACATATAAAGCCTTGGGCATGTACAAAAAATATATATATATATATATATAACACTGAGCCTTTAGCTCCACAATCCTCCCAAGCTAAGTCCTTGGTGGAGGCATATCACCTGCACTTGAAAATGGTTTTCCCATATAGGGTGGACTAAAGCTCAGTAAAAATAATCCAACACAATATATGAATCTTAACAAAGATATAAGGGTAAAATGCATATGCAATGCTTATGACCATAGCGCTTTATATTTCTTTCTCAAAAACCATGCGATGCTCAGTTCATATCACAATTCTCAAATCATGTCTTCTACAACAGAAAACAGTGGAGAATTCTGAAATCAGTACAACCTTTCACAGATATTTCATCCACGAAAAACCGTCAAACGACACCCATGTAAACGTAGTCTATACAAGCACTACTATTTCCATATTACGGATATTTCGTCCACGAGAATCGGCACCCATGTATACGTGCTTTTTTCGAAACTTTCACCCTAGACACACAGGCCAACTTAGTTTAGTGATACACACCTCTTTCCAACTTTCACCCCTTTTTTTTTAAAATCACATACATTTGCAATGTTTTAAGTAAGAACAATGTTCAATGCGCATGGATGAGAAATTAGTTTCAATTCACCTATTTCTTATATAATTTCTACAACAATCATAGCTATCATCCACCGATAGCCCAAAATAGATATTTCTAAACAGATATAAAATCTCTAATACAAATAAACTTTTCAAATTTCAAGGCGAGTGATAATACATATCAAACTCCACCATGTATATCAATATCCATCCAATTTCATATTTTCAACATCAATTCTATTGATTTATACAAAATAAATATTTGAGTCATTTAGGGTAAAACCCCCTTTTTCTTCCAAAATCCATTCCAAGTATCAAAATCAATAATTTCATCACAACTCAACGTCGTCTCTAACCCCACAATCATTTTCAATACATCTATTTGAAAACCCCTCTTTTGATTTTAAACTAAAACCCTAGGTTTGTTCAAAATCATTTAAAATCACAAGATTGTTTCATAAAAACAAATAGCTAAGTTAAAAATCATAAAAGAGTGTAAAAAATCCCTACCTCAAAGTTAGAAGACAAGAAAAACATGGAAGAAACTCGAATAAAG
Organism: Camellia sinensis; assembly: GCF_004153795.1. Classification (NCBI taxonomy): domain Eukaryota; kingdom Viridiplantae; phylum Streptophyta; class Magnoliopsida; order Ericales; family Theaceae; genus Camellia; species Camellia sinensis. Next base: position 1,159,433 of record NW_021024985.1, on the reverse strand, counting down.
CCGGAACCCAACTCTATTCGGATGAAAATGAAGCTCTAGGTGAGCTTACCCTTTTTAACAAAGGGAATACGGTGGAGAAATGGATAGATCTTGGTGTATTTGTAGAGCAAGAGTAAGTTCTACAGAGAGGAGCTCTAGATAAAGGATTTTGAAATGTTTATAGAGAGAGGGGTGAAAAAGTGATGTAAAAAGTGACTTTTACGAACTGATATACGCATAGTCCGCTCGAGCACAAGAAGTGACGCTCATGCGTCCAGGCACAAAAATAATTACCGCTAGGGTGTCACTGCTCGAGTGCAGGAAGTGACGCTCGAGCATAAAATACATACTCCCATTAGTTTTATAGACAGATGCCTACCCCTCGAGCTCAAGAAGAGTCGCTCGAGCGTAAAAAGCACCACTTGAGCGTAGAATACACTCTCCCAATAGCTTTACAGACTTGCAAAAGTAATGAGAGTTCACAAAGGCCACTTGAGCGTAACAAGTGATGCTCGAGCGTAGAGGCAAAATTCTAGACAACAAGATTTTTGAAAAACAAGGTACTGACCTATTCCAAACACAACCCAATAACCAAACTCAAGGAGGGAAAAGAGAAATAAGACATGAACAACAATACAAAACCATGAAACTCGAATCTAGAATATCAAATGGGTCGTGTCTAAACTAGAATCATTATAGTTTACGTGGTTGCTAAAGGCATAAAGAGTTTCTAATATCTTTTCGGCTTACAAAACTTGTGCTTGTTGGACCCTTTTGTGCATTTATAAAACTAAATAACAAATATTGGAGTTGTTTCTTTATTGTAATCGTTGCTTGTACTAGAAAGCAAAGGATTAAAACAAGCAACCCAATTATATTATGACCACAAACAGGAATAGATTGCAAACCTATGCTTAATGCAACTCTATGCTTGAATCAAAGATGGTTGTTGAATTCCTTAGTACTTAACCATATCTATGAAATGGGTCCAAGAAAATCTTGGTTTTACAAGTACGATAGGATATTTCAACCACATATAAAAATGAAACTTAAATTATATACGATAGAGTTGGTATTAAAATAAACAAAATTTTCAATTTATTTGTGCTTGAGGCAGGAGGTATATGAATCTATCGTTTCTCGTGAAGGATTGTAGAAATTTTATTGAAAAAGTCAACATTTATTACTTGCGGAAGGCAATGGGACTATAATGTACAATTACATTTTGAAAATACAAGTTGATAATTATGTCTTTTTTTACGACGTAGATTTTAATGAAAAAGGTCCAATTATGCAATGGATTTTGGGTTGATACAAGGTGGTATTTAGGGAGTTTGGTGATGTGGTTGCATTTGATGCTATATCTTTGGCAAATAATTATGACATGCCTTGTGTTCCTTTCGTAGTGGTGAACCATCATGAACAATCTAAGTAGACTCATTTCGTATGAAAACAGACATTTACATAGTTATGCAAGTGTTGGCTTATGAGTATGTTTGGTAAAGCACCAAACTATTAGTAACTTTTCAATAGCCACCACCACAATGTTAGTACCTCTTCTCTTTTTTTATTTCTATCCATCAACATTTAGGTTCACAAACTAGTAAGTAATGTTATTTTGATTTTATGGACTGTAGTGTTTGCACACCCATTGTTGTTGTTTTTTTATTTATATGCTTGTTGAACATTATATCACACAAATACAAGGCAATGAGGATATGAATAGATGCCATCATAGAGTTCGTTTTTTTCCCCAAAATTGTTGATGGTAGTAGTTAAATCCCAACATAATTCATATTGGTTATACCTTGTTGAAGGGCTTGATAAAGCAACTCAATTATTATATTAAAATCACATCTCTCTCTCTCTCTCTCTCTCTCTCTCTCTCTCTCATATCTTATCTTATCTTATTTTGGAGAGTAACTGTTTCTTTTTAATATAAATAACTTCCTCATTTAGTTTTTCCTAGCTGAAAGGCTCTTACTTAGTTTATTCTCTATATATTTTTAAGTTCAATATTTCTTTCTGTTTTTTTCATTTTAAAATTTTTTTTTTCTACATTCACTGTCTATTACAACTTTACAATGTTGAGGTGTCTTGCGAGGTTTAAACCAGTGATATAACAAAATAAGAGCTTTGGATATGCCCTTCTGATCCAAAAATGATCCGTTGGAAGAGATATTAAGAACACTCTTCGACATTTATGAACAATACATTTCTACACGGAAAGTACAAGAAAAATATATAAAATGAATTAAATAGAAATGACAAAACAATTTTTTTTTATCATTAAATAATGAAATATAGAATAAACTACACAACTAAAAAACAGAAATAAACTAGATTACATCATGGAACATATTACAAGATGGATTCCCATGAACATATAAAAATAATATACAAGAAATAGTTCAAATCTAAAGTTTGAAGAACAAAAGATAAGAAATGCAAACCGAAACTTGTGTGATACTACAAGTTCCTTAAAATAAATTCATTGCCTCTTGATGGATGCTGGGGGTATGTCGGCGTTTGTCTCCCGGGATACGATGGTCGAAACCAACTAATGCAGATGCACCTTCTGAATAGCTTTGATGAACTTGACAATGGTTGCACTCTCTCTAACAAGAACCAAAGAAGGTACTAGCAAAAGAAGATAGGAAAAATTTTCTTTGGTATAAAAATAAAAAAAAAAACATCTCCAACTTTTTATCTCAAAACACCATCTCCATTTTCCATCAAAAATCTCTCTAAAATTATCCTACCAAGTTGGAGAGGAAATGCCTCTATTTATACAAGTAGTGGAATCCCTAACCATGAAGACTATATATCAATAGGGCCATCAAATGCCGTTAACCAATGCCATCAACTCTAGCCATTAGGGTTAGAGTTACAAAGGTTGAAAACCTATGGCCACTAATATGGTCATCAACTCCATCATCAAAAGATGAGAGTTACAAAACCTTAGATTTCTCATGTGCTTAATATATACAAATAAATATGTATATAATGTTATTTGAATAAACCAACTAGATGGGTCACAAAATGGATACTAACGTTAGGTCACAACCCGATCCAAGCCCAATTCTCAAACACATGCACAAGCTAAACCCAACACAGCATAGCTTAGGCAAGCACAAGATTAAGTCCAAGTCCAAGTCCAAGACCAAACCCAGCATATGCACAAGCACAAGCACAAGCCTAGGCCCAATCCAAACCAAGATTAAATCCAAATCTAAACCCAACTTTACCGATGCCCACTTTATGAGACAATTCTCATTCATAACTCAATAGTTTTGGTTCATTATTTTTATATTGCAATCTTCTCACTTAAGAGAATACAAAACCACTCAGACCCACCTTAACCGGCGGTTGGGTCCTACTTTAATTTCAAATTAAAGTTGTCGAAAACCCATTATCTCCAACAATCCCTCACATGAATAAAATTGGCCGAATAAAGAAAAATGGACAACGCCAAACAATAAAGACTCGGAGAGAGAGTACACAGAATAACCCTACATTATAAAAGGTAGTTGTTGACCTTGAACCTTTCATAGTGAAAGCCTATCGAATTTACTAGCTCACCAATAAACGTGATGTCTTGAATTATTTTGCCATTTGTATAAACCGAGACAATAGACCTCACAAAGGAATTACTCCAAAGAAGAAGATGATAATTATTCTTTTGCAAAACAAAGTCACATAGAAATCAACTTAGCAAACCTTCTTGTAGATCTAGGACTACGACCTCGGATTATGGATTATAATGCTAATGATCGAGACCAAATTCATAGGGCATATCTACAAAAAGGTCCTTGTCAACCTCGTGATCATAATTTTCCACAAAAATCATTTGGACAAAAATTTCAGCGATTTAATCAACCTTGGTTTATTGAATTTCCTAATTGATTGGAGTATAGCGTAACAAAAGATGCAGCATTTTCTTTATGTTGTTATCTTTTCAAACCTGATATTGGAGATCAAGCTGGTGGTGATTCTTTTGTTGGTGAGGGCTTCTCAAATTGGAAGAAAAAAGAAAATTTTCAAACTAACGTGGGAGGTCCCAGTAGTGCTCATAATCAAGCTTGAAGTAAATGTTAAGACTTGTTAAACCAAAAGCAACATATTCAAACGATTTTTTTCAAACAATTTGATCAGGCTCAAATTAAGTATCGAACCTGTTTGAATGCATCGGTTGATTGTGTCAAATTTCTTCTAAGACAAGGACTTGCATTTCGTGGTGGGCAGGATGAATCTGAATATTCAAGTAACCAAGAAAATTTTCTTGAACTTCTCAAGTTGCAATCTCAACATCTCCTGATACTCAAAAGGACGTTGTAAATGTAGCTGCATTTGGAACTATCAATGTAATTATTAAAGATCTTGGTAATGCACTTTTTTCTAGTTTGATTTTTCACAAAAATCATTTGGACAAAAATTTCAGCGATTTAATCAAGCTTGGTTTATTGAATTTCCTAATTGATTGGAGTATGGCGTTGCAAAAGATGCAGCATTTTGTTTATGTTGTTGTCTTTTCAAACCTGATGTTGGAGATCAAGCTGGTGGTGATGCCTTCTCAAATTGGAAGAAAAAAGAAAATTTTCAAACTCACGTGGAAGGTCCCAATAGTGCTCATAATCAAGCTTGAAGTAAATGTTAAGACTTGTTAAACCAAAAGCAACATATTCAAATGATTTTTTTCAAACAATTTGATCAGGCTCGAATTAAGTATCGAACCTGTTTGAATGCATCGGTTGATTGTGTCAAATTTCTTCTAAGACAAGGACTTGCATTTCGTGGTGGGCAGGATGAATCTGAAAATTCAAATAACCAAGGAAATTTTCTTGAACTTCTCAAGTTTCAATCTCAAGTTGACATCTCATGATATTCAAAAAGACATTGTAAATGCAGCCACATTTGAAACTATCAATGTGATTATTAAAGATCTTGGTAATGCACTTTTTTCTATTTTGGTTGATGAAACCCATGACATATCAATGAAGGAGCAAATAGAAGTTGTAATACAATATGTTGACAAAAAAAGGCCAAGTGATTGAGCGATTTTTGAGTATTGAGCATGTTGGTAATAATAATGCTCTCTCACAAGCTGTGGAAAATTTATTTTCCATACTTGGATTAAGTATTTCCAGATTGCAAGGTCAAGGATATGATGGGGCTAGTAATATGCAAGGAGACTTGAATGGTCTTAAAACACTTACACTGAAGAAGAATCCTTATGTCTATTATGTTCATTGTTTTACTCATCAATTGCAATTAGCACTTGTAACAGTGACAAAAAAAAACATGATCAAATTTCTTTACTTTTTATTTTGGTTTCTAATATGGTGAATGTTGTTGGAGTGTCATGTAAATGTCGAGATATCGTTGGGGAGAAGCAAGCTGCAAAAGTGGCTAAGGCACTTAATACTAGAAAGCTATCTAGTGGGCAAGGCTTAAATCCAGAAATCAATCTTAAACGTGTTGGTGATACATATTAGGGTTCACACTATGGTACTTTAGTCAACTTGGCTGGTATGTTCTCAACAGTGATTGATGTGCTTGAAATGATTTCAAATAATGATTCAAATTCAGAACAACGAGCAGAATCAAATGTATTGTTGGACTCAATTCAATCATTTAAGTTTGAATTCAATCTTCATTTGATGAAAACAATATTGGCTATTACAAGTGAGTTATCGCAAGCACTACAAAGAAAAGATCAAGATATTGTTAATGTCATAAATTTAGTTCAAATTTCTAAAACACAGCTCCAAAAGATAAGGGAGAGTGGGTGGACATCTTTACTTGATGATATATTTTTTTGTGAAAAACATAATATTGATGTTTCTCCAAATGGATGATATGTTTGTAGCTTGAAGAAAAAAAATGTGCAATGCTCAAGAAATTACGAACTTAGATCACTATCACGCTAAGTTATTTTGCACTGGTTCGGATATGCAAATTCAAGAACTAAATGCTCGTTTCACTTAATCGAACATAGTTGTTACTTTGTGTGCATATTTGAATCCATCTAACTCTTTCTCTAGTTTTGACAAGAAAAAATTAATTCATCTTGCTGAATTTTATCCCAAAGAATATTCTCCAGTGGAGCTCATGGTACTTGAAAAATCTAGAAATCCCCTAGATATTGATTTGTGATTATGTAACAAATTTAAGCAGTATATAACAATTCCAATCAAACAATCAAGACAAATCAACACAACGATTTTAACGTGGAAAAACCACAATTGGACACCTCCAACTGTGATTAAAAAACCACGAGCAACATCCACAAAACAATCCACTAAGAAGATTTAAAGGAATTACACAGGTATACTCTCAATTACCTAGAGAATCCACGCCTAATTGAACCAACCTCTATGTGCCTCTTCCAACCCCGTCTTCACCTCGAAATTGTCTTTACGATGAGCCACTCTAGAATCCACCGAAGCTTCAAGCTCGAATTCTTCAGAATCCACCGAAGAACAACTCTCTCTCTCTCTGACCACGCGCAGTATCAAACTTCTTTGACACTCCACACTCGAATCTCCGGATTCCACCAAAGAAGAACACTTTTGGATATGAACAACCAACCTCCTTGATGTGTGTTTATCAAAACATGGAGTTGAATACTCAATAAAACATCAAAGAAAACTAACAAAATATCCCCAGATATAAACCTTAAGAACCAAAAAAAAGATCTGGAGGAATTCAGGAGTAGCCTAGTTTTGAGAGAAAACTAACTACTTATAGAAAACCAAAACTAATCCTAGATTTGAAAGAAAACCCAATCCTTATTGAAATCCGGAAAATTGTGTTCGCGCGGTCCGCTTGAGCGCCCCACAGCCCGCTCGAGCGTCTTCAACAAAATATGCGTGTGACAAACAGAGGTCCGCTCGAGCGCTAGAGAACCCGCTCGAGCACGAAATCACACATCTCAGTATTTTTTCAAGCGACCAAAACTTTTGGAACCAGGGATTCTCCGCTCGAGCGGACAGGCAACTTGGAATGCATTTTTGCATTTTGCTTCAGAGGCGCTGCCCCTCGACCCCGCCGTGGCGCTGCCCCGGACCCGCCAAGGGGCGCTGCCCCCTCGACCCCCGCGAGCTGACCAGGCAGCTCGATCCCCGTCATAATCAGCGAAGTGGCAATCTTGAAAGCATTAGCATCACAAACTTCTCTGAAAGGCACAATTCGGGTTGGATTCGCATCTAAACACTCATAGCCTCACTGAAATAAAAGTGCGAAAACAAATACAACTGAAAGGAGTTTTGTCAAACGGGGTTGCCAAGAATAAAAACCTAACAGTACTTAATGATCAACTTGATACATATATTGTCGAAATGTTATCCAGTAGTGAGATCTCAAGGTTGAATGGAATTGTTGATCTTGCAAAGAAAATTATGGAGACTAGAAGAGACAAAGTATATACATTGGTGTATTTGCTCTTGATCTGTCGCAACTGCTACTGTTGATAGGGTATTTTTAGCTATGAATATTGCGAAGAATCGGTTGCAGAACCGAATGGTTGATGAATGGATGAATGATAGTTTGGTTGTCCACATTGAGAAAGATATTTTTTATGGCATTGACAATGATACAATCATGAAAAGCTTTCAAAAGATGAAAACTCGTCGGAATCAATTGTAAAAGTTTAAAATTAAAAACTTTTTGTAATGAATATTAATTTTTTGTATTTACTATTAGCTTGAAAATTTATTATTATATTATTGTTATTGATTGGAGAAGAAAAATTTTGAGATTATAATTGATAGGTAGCCCCTATATTAAACTCCTGACTCCGCCACTAATCAGTATTGCATTGAAATTTTATCATACATAATAATTTGTCCTGTCGTAATTTTTTTTTATTTTCAATCAAAATAATTATTATTATTCTCATAATTTTAAAAATATCATTAACATTTACTATAAATATTATTTTTCATATAATTTTTTTATTTGAAATATTTTCTTTATAAACATATATTTAAATATATATATATATATATATATATAAAAATCGGGCACTAATTGTAGCACACTCACTGAATTAACAAGTTTTAACATACAGTAGCCTCGTTTGGCAATCGAACTTTTTAACTAAAAAGTCAAAAAATTATTAAATTAGTCAAAAAACTAACAACTCATACCAAAAAGTTAAAGATTCTCTTTTTTCTCTACTTTTTGTACATCTTTTCGTAAAAAGTCAAAAAGTTATCCCAAACATATTAACCTTTTTTAACTCATCTTTTAACTAAATAATTAAAAAATTATTAAATTAACATGTTCGTAAACGAGACCAGAATTCTACTTTTATCATGCAACGGACACCAACACAATTTTAACACATAATAAGGCGATGCTTTGCAAACTGTTGAACGATGATCAATCCACACAATAATCAATGAACCAGATTCTGTCCGATCTACAGTCATGTTGTTTCTACCCATAGGACTTGCCACGGATATAATTTAAATAATTTATTTTTTTAATTACAATTTAAAAATTATTTATAGATAAAATTAAATCAATTTGATAATTATAATCACGTTTATTTATTATATTTATTTTTTGAAAAATAAATAGTCTAGATTTGAAATAATATTTATTACTTTTTTTTATAAATAAATGTCAAAAACTAGTAAATTAATATGTTTACATTTATTGAATCAACTTAAATATTTACATAAATAATTATTATATTTTAATTCAAAAAATAAATAATTTAAATTATAGATAACATCACGGCTCACATATCTAAACAAGATGGTTCAGTCTTTGTAACCTGGAGACAGTCTGTGTCCATAATAAATAAACTTGAAAATGAATATGATGAGATCAACTGTCCCTTCCATTTAAAGCATTTGTATAGGCAATGGCAAGCAATTCCTTCCCATACCCATTTTAGAGCAAAGATTCCCTCTTTTAACTCCCTTACTTGACTTTTACTTGATGGATTATTGAGTTCACTTTTAGGTCAAATTTTGATGATTCAAATTGTTTATATTTTAAAATTTGTTATGTATTTCATATTTGTAAAAATCAAGTTGATCTGATATCAAAAACTACGTGAATTAAAAGTTTTATTAAACAATAAAATTGTTTATTAAATTGTTTTAATATACGGTTTTTAGTCCTTCCGATATTCGATCAATTTGATTTTTATAGACATGATACACATGACAAATTCTAAAATGTGAGCGGTTTGGATCATTGAAATTGAGCCCAAAAATGCACCCAATCGGCTCCGGTCTCCTCTCCTCCTCCCTGTACCTCTCCTTTCTCTCTCTTTTGCTTGCTTTGCTACAAATAACTTGGAAGTTCTAGTTTTCCACCATCTCCCTCCTTTGTGAGGTGTTTCCTCCCTCCCTTCCATCAACTCCGGGCGTGGCTTCACGGATCTGCCATCACCACCGCCTTCACCTCCGCTGGTTTCTCAGCCCTCTTTCCCACCACCTTCACCTTTGTCGGACTCGCCGACGCCACTGCTATCTGCTTGGTTGTGGATTTGGGTCTTGTTTTGTTTTGTTTTTATTTATTTTTTTCTTCTGTGTGTTTGTTGTTTTGGGTTTGTCTGGTTTGAAACCCTTGGTTTTGGGTTTGTTTGGCTAATTTTCTTTGAGTCCATCAGTGCAGATTTGTTTCAATTTACCCCCTCTGTGGTTGGGATCTATGATATATCTTGAACTTGCTCTATTGCCGAACTTTTATGATCGGCTCTGCTTTGCAGTACGAGCACAGACACGTAATGTGGGTTCGAATATTGTCATAGTTTTTTTCTTCCTTTGTACTTCTCGTTGTATTTTCACTTTGTTTGGTGTAAGTTTTGGACTGAATAGACTCATGTAAATACCGTTTAATTTCTTGAATAAAATATTTTTTCAAATCAAAAATAAATAAATAAATAAATAAGTTAAGTTAAGTTAAGTTAAGAAAAGGATCCTTGCTCTCATTTTAAAGGCATTGGCAGCACTGCCAAATACTCATTGTTACGTCTTATCAGAAATGGATAATAGGTGAATAAAAACTTCAGATAAAATAGTCAAATTTACCCATTTTTAAATAAGGTCGTGTTTCAGACCCTAGTGGGGGTCGACCCCCAGTGACGTGGCAGCGTGCCATTCGTTGAAATAAAAAAAAAAAATTTTTTTTTTTTTGGCCAATCACGGACGACCCCCAATGACCCCATTGGGGTCTTAGGCATTTTTCTTTTAAATAAAGTTCATTTCATTGCTTTAACTAGTTAGACTATAATATTCTTTTAATCTACGTGTTAGAGAATTTTCAATAGTTATTATTATAATATTATTATTATTGTTATAATTTTATAATGAATAGTATTATTTTGTCAAATTATAGTAATGGTGTTTCAATAGCCACTTATTATTTTGATAAATCTCAATCAACTTTTTTTCAAGTTTGTAGGTGCTGTTTGAATATAAGTTTTTCAGTAATTTTTTTTATTTTATTTATTTTTTGTCTATTGTGACCTTTTTTTAACTGTTTCTAAAAAAAAATTATATTTTTATACTATTTTTTACTAGACAAATATAAAAAATACAAAAAAATGTAAAATTGAAAAAAAAAATTAAATATAATTCATCCCACCAAAAAAATATCATTACAACAAAAAAAAACAATAAATAGTAACAACAATGCTAGGTAGCTCAAAATTTTGTAGCTCAAATCACTCAAAACGACGTCATTTTGACAGATTTGGAGTGTAAAACGACGTCGTTTTGACAGATTTGAACCATTTGAGCCACAAAATTTTGAGCTACCAAACATTTTCCAAATAGTAATTTGGTTTGCAAAATTAAAAAATACATTAAATAGTAATTTGGGTTGACATTGCAAAATTAAAAAATATATTAAAAAACAATAAATGACATTGCAAAATTAAAAAATATATTCTCCTATAATTATTCATCAGGAGATAGGGGAAAATAGTAGTTTGGGTTGCTGACATGTGCGGACCACTTGGCAAAAATCTCATTTTTTCGCATTGTGTAATATGTTTTCATTTGAGGGTCCAAATGAGAAATGTTTGTAGTCATTATCAAATGTTCTTCCTTTTTGATCTCATGTTCATGTCTTTGAATCTCATGTTCTTGTCTTTTGATTTCAAGTTCTTTCATCTCCTGTAGTACTTGAATCTTTTTTTTTTTCTCTTTCAGCTTTTTTCTTTTCTTTCTCAGTAAGGTGTTGGTTAAATGTTTCCAACTGTATGCTCATTTTTTGGACTCCAGCTTCAACGACTTGATTTCTCCGAAATAATTCTTTTGCAGCTTTCCTACCCATAGGCCTTTTACCCCTTGCAGAGACACTACCCTCACTGATTTGATTATTACCAACAGTTGGATTGTTACCAACACTTGGACTACCGTCATCTTCAAGAGAAATGCAGGTACCCATAGGGGAATCAGGGGCTGAACTAGGGAAAAACGGTGTATGTATCCTTGATTTCACTATGTTCGTAGGAGCTAAATCTTGTCACCTGATATTGTTTTGCAAGATTGGCCAGCAATGTTTAAAGGTAAAATGTTTGTTTTCATCTTGATGGTATAACAGTTTTACTTAAAGCATCTGTATCAATAAAATATTTAATTAATTAATTAATTAATTTTTTTATAAGGCAAAATAAAAGACTAACATAATAAATGAAAATGAAATCTTACTATATCAACTTGAGACATCCCACTTGGGTGTAGATTTTCGACTTATGTTTAACACTTACGAAATTTGTTGCAACATTTCATGATTACACCACATCGAGATAAGATAGTGTAACAACCCTCATACTGTTTACCGATTAATGACTGATTGATTGCCGATAACCATCGATTACCGTTAAACTGAATTGATTATGACTGATAATTGGACTGATTAAAAGTACTGAACTGACTGACTGAAATTGGAAACCGAATTGATTGAGTATATGTTAGTTAAATTGCATTCTATCTGTTTGACTGTATGATTATCTGTTCATGCTTATATGTTTAGACTGCTAATTGAAGGCCCTATCGGCGGCCGAATCCGAAATTGATTAATGTTTTATGACCGTCATAATTAATGTGATTTTATGGTGTATTTACCTGAAAACTGATTAGGTATGATTAAATTAGATTAAATTAAGCTAATTAAAGAGTTGGACTTAATTACCATTTTGCCACCCTTAGTGGCCCACAATATAACATATTCGAGCCTCAATATACACTTAGGCAACATTTTGCTCAGCCATTTTCTTACTCTAGCCGACCAAGAGAGGGAGAGAGTGAGAGAACTTGGAATTCATCTTGAAGAATTGCTTGGATTGAAGTGTAGATTTCACATTTGAGCCCCTAAACCTTGAATACAAGACTAAGGTAGGAAACTCACCTTCTTATTGTTGCCATTGAGCTAGTTCGTCATTATCAAATGTTCTTCCTTTTTGATCTCATGTTCATGTCTTTGAATCTCATGTTCTTGTCTTTTGATTTCAAGTTCTTTCATCTCCTGTAGTACTTGAATCTTTTTTTTTTTCTCTTTCAGCTTTTTTCTTTTCTTTCTCAGTAAGGTGTTGGTTAAATGTTTCCAACTGTATGCTCATTTTTTGGACTCCAGCTTCAACGACTTGATTTCTCCGAAATAATTCTTTTGCAGCTTTCCTACCCATAGGCCTTTTACCCCTTGCAGAGACACTACCCTCACTGATTTGATTATTACCAACAGTTGGATTGTTACCAACACTTGGACTACCGTCATCTTCAAGAGAAATGCAGGTACCCATAGGGGAATCAGGGGCTGAACTAGGGAAAAACGGTGTATGTATCCTTGATTTCACTATGTTCGTAGGAGCTAAATCTTGTCACCTGATATTGTTTTGCAAGATTGGCCAGCAATGTTTAAAGGTAAAATGTTTGTTTTCATCTTGATGGTATAACAGTTTTACTTGAAGCATCTGTATCAATAAAATATTTAATTAATTAATTAATTAATTAATTTTTTTATAAGACAAAATAAAAGACTAACATAATAAATGAAAATGAAATCTTACTATATCAACTTGAGACATCCCACTTGGGTGTAGATTTTCGACTTATGTTTAACACTTACGAAATTCGTTGCAACATTTCATGATTACACCACATCGAGATAAGATAGACACTTGTGTTCTTCAGTGATCATTCTACAACGAGTAATAATTTTCAAAAATGAACATGAGATAGCGAATTCCCAACAATTAGGTCTTCAGTAATATGATACCAAGCTCTACAAATTGCCACATCTTCTTGAGTGGTGAATGATTTTCCTCTCTTTATTTTTATTGAACCTTCCATACTGATTGTGTGAAAAATAAAAAATAAAAATATAATTGACACAAAATATTTTGCTGTGAACTAAAATTAGTGAAACAAAACATGATCTTTTTTTTTTTTTTCCCCTAGCCGTTGGTGTCTTGATTGTTTGGAAAAATAGCCCTTTTTTTTACTTCCATATTGAAATAGAGTTGTTGGGCTCATGTTACACATTCCAGGGCACTACCTTCACCATTGGATCTTTATATCCAATGGCTAATATCAACTTCTAGAATCCTCTTCCTCTCTCTCTCATACATCCCAAGGCGATTGTGTCTCTATCTATCTCTCTATCTCTCTCCATTGCAGAGTAACAAGTGTTGCCTCTATCTCTCTCACTCTCACCATCTTTCTCTCATCTCTAATCCTCTTTTGATGAATCTTCATCATTTCCAACCCTCTTTTTCTTCATCCCTTAAATCGTCTCTCTCTCTCTCTCTATATATATATATATATCTCTATCTCCATCGATGAAGCCGAAGCTTGAAGAAATCGATGTTCATATCTTTGTGTATGTGTGTGTGTTTATCTCTCTTTTCATCCCTTAAACTTTCGGTTTCAGTCACCGATCACCGATCAACTCTCGATTTCAGTCACCGATCACCGGTCGTATCACAAGAGAGATGAATTTTGGACCTAACCCCTCTCTTCTTCTCTTTCATCGTCTCTGCCTCTCATCTCCCTCTCCATCTCATTTTCCCTATCCTTCTCAATCGTCTCAGCCCAACGCGACCACAACACCCAGTAGATCGGTGAAGAGAGAGAAACAGAAAGAGAAGAAAAAAGATCACAAAATTCATGGATCACAGATTAGTAACCGATCACAAATCGTCTCCGCCCAACGGCACATTCATGGATCAATGGCACATTCATTTTTTTTCTATAGATCTGACTTACAAAGTATGATATATATATATTCTTTTTGTTTTGTTTGTAAATTTCGTTGATCATTAGTACATATTCTTTAGAACATGACTTTTTTATTTTTTTATATCAATCTATTAGAGTAAAAATTAATTCTTTCATATCCTAATAAAGATACAAAAGAATCGATTTTTAGATGTTATTCTGATGAAAATTTTGATTTTGTTGAATGTTGTTGTTGTTGTTGTTGTTGTTGTTGTTGTTGTTTGAAAAATTTTTCTTGAATGTTGTTGTTGTTTTAGTGAAATTCTATTTTTTTTATAAAAAAAAAATGTTGTAAAAAAAATTTGTGAATTTCGCAAAATGAAAAATTTGATCTGTTTTTGTTTGAGTTTTTCTACAAACAGATGAGAAAGAGAGGGAGAGAAGGAAGAAAATCAGTTGGTTTTGGGTGAGCTGGCACATTTGCCATTTGCCAAAGTTGTTGTCAAACTTGGCAACAGGTTTGACATTTGCCATTTTTAACAGCTGCTATATCTCACCATTGGAGAACCATTTTTCCTCAAAACTGCTATATTATAGTTTTGGCAGCTCCAATGGCAAACTATTGGAAATGCTCTTAACTCTTCTTTTCAATGGAAACATCACATAGGGCTCGCTTGAAAAATTAACTATTTTAGTTAGTTTTTTTGTTTGTTATTTTTTTAATTTGATTAAAAAAGTTATATTTGGAATGATAGTTTATATATATATATATATATATATAATTAATTTGATGATTGTGAGATAAAAAATGAAATGATTATGATTTTGATGTAACATTTTGTTTTATTGACTATTTTAGTCTATTTTTTCTTTTTTGTTCCAATTTATTGACTTCAATTTTCTGAAAATTGAGTTTTTTATTTTCCTTATTTTTTATTTTTAGTGATTTTTTTTAATATTTTAAGCAATTTTTTACTTTTTAGATGCACCAAACCTAAATGTACCTAAAAAGTAAAATATTTATAAAAAAAAATTATTTTAAAAAATCAATAAATATACAAGAATATGAAAATGTACTAAATTTATATATATATGGTATTTAGTGAATTTTTAAGATTTTTTTTCACAAATATTATACTTTTAATTATTTTTGTATTAAGTTTCCAAAAACAAAAACAAAAAAAAATTATTTAAAATATTAAAAAAATTCAGTGAAAACAAAAAAATAAGAAAAATAAAAGATTTAATTTTAATAAAAATTAAATTCAGAAAATTAGAACCAAATAAGATGAATATTCTTTTGGGACTTGACTTATTTTAAAAAAATTATATTTTATTCTTTTTTAGGATAATCATTTTCCATACTATATAGTCTAGAGATCTACTTTAAACTTGAGTGGAAGAAAACGAATTTGGGTACATTAGGGGTGTAAATTTGGCTCAGCCCATATAGGCTCAAGGTGGCCTTGCCTGCATCCTATCGAGCTTTCACCAAAAATCGAGTTGGGCCAAACCAATTCCTAAAAATTAGGCCCAAGCCCAAGTCTAGGGGTAATCGGGGCTCGGGTAGGGCGGACTTGATAGGTTTTTTTTTCTCTCTCTCTCTCTCTCTCTCTCACCAAAATAGCTTGAAAATGACGTTGAGTGTCAAGTAGGTCGTGCACCAAATCAGGCCTAGATCGGGTCGGGCCTTGGGCAAAGCTAGGCCAAAAAAATCATGGTCCAGGCCCTAGCTTGGGAGGTTGGGCCTGGCTGGGCCTTGGGCAGGCTTCGGGCTGGCAGGCCAGTTTTACAATCCTAAGGTATGCTTCATTTCTCTTCTTTTTTAAAAAAAAATTTTTTAGGTGAGATATTTCATGTTGAACAGTATTTGAGGTTAAAATATTGCAAAAGTAATCCCTAGGGGATTGGCCTTATTGAAGATAAGATTTAAAATTTTGAATTACAGCCGCTTCAAGGGGTCATTGGAGGTTTCTTCGGTCGTTTACTTGAAGGTTTTGAGATTAATTGAGACATGCACAAATTGACTCGAACACTCTTATCAAATAATAGGGGGAAAAAAAACAAAACAAAAAAAGAAAAAGAAGAAGGATTGCAAAAGTTAGAATGGTGTGCTATCTGGAGTATAACACACGTAATTAATTGTAACCAAAAGGGTAAATTACACTTACACCTCCGAGATTTTGTTTAATACATATCACCCCTCTGACGTTTGAAAAATTACACTAACCTCCTTGTCATTATAAATATTTAGATAGAATGAAAATATTAAACTCACGCACTCTATCTTTTCTTGCTTTTCTTTACTTCATTTTTTTTTCCCCTCTTTTATTTGCTTTACTTTTTTTTTCAATGTAATTTCCTCTATTTTTCTATTAGGAGTTGTTGCCTTTTATATAAATAGGGAGTTTGTGAAATGAGACTATTAACCACAGGGGCGAGAATGTAATTTCTAGAACGCCAGGGGATGGGATGTAATTGGATCATATCTCATGGGTGTCAGTGTAATTTACCCTAACCAAAATGAAGCCATAAATCAATTTTACATTTACATACATGAATTTCAATCATTTTTCTACATATTTATATATTATATAAGCAAAAGGAGGTTTCTACCCACAAGCCTTGTGGGAGCTCTAATATCTTAAACTAAAATTTTTAATTTTTTTGATTTTAAATAATTAAAAAAATTCAAGCCAAAAAAAAATTAATATCTCTTAATTTATGACTTTCAAATGGAAAGTATATCAAATATATAAAATAAAAAATGGAAAGTATACGAATCCATTTCAAAATTCAAATTTGAGGGGCACTAAATATGGAAAGTAATTCATTAATTTAAATTTAAATTTATAATAATTTATCCCATAATTTATAAGTTTTAAATAATGATATATTCCATAATTTATCTATATCTATATATATGCACTATTATAATTGAAAAACATTGTCATTTCATTAAGGTTGAAAGTTGTAAATTATTTTCTCATTTTTTTTTATTTTGTTTAATTTTTTGTTAATATGTGTTACAATATAATTGGTCTATAAATTAATTTTACATTCTTAAAATAAAATTTCAAAATTGGATTCTTACTTAAATTATATTACTATAATTGAAATAAGATCAATATTCATTCCTTAAATTTTGCATCCTTTATTAAATTATAAAATAAAATTCCAAATTTAAATTCTTCTTCAAATTATATTACTATAAGTAGAATGAGATCAATGTTCACATGTGTCATAATAATGTGTCATAATATTATTGGCCTAAATATAATTTGTTTTAAATACAAGTGTTCAAATTATTATCGCTATTAATTTTTTTTTCTTTTTGTTTTATATTTTATAAAAAACTTTATATCCTTCTAAACTATAAGGACATGAACAATAATATTTTTTAATATAATTTTTTTTTTAACAAAAGAACAAAACATAATTTTTTTAACACTGTCCAGACATGGTGGATTTTGTTAATTTTTTTTTAATCTCAATTGTCAATTAAGGAAATTAAAATAAAGAATAAAGATATTTTTGACTCAAATTGTTAAAAAGTAACTTTTGCCAAAATAAATTAGAAAGAAACGTTATTTATTTTATTTTTCATTAAAAGAGATAGATCGTTAAACTTTTTTTATTTAAAAAAAAAGAGAGGGTTATAGGTGATAATTTATTGTTCATCTAGAATCATTTTCAGATTAAATGAAAATACGATATTAAATTTTCTTCTTACCCTTTTTTTATTCAAATACTTTTATTTTGTAATAAATTTGTTTTTATTTTATTTAATATTTTATTGTAATTTTTAAATTAAAAATAATTTCTAAAAAATTATATTTAAATTATTTATGCCATTAAAAAAAGTAAATTTTTTTAATATCAACGTAGTGGTTGTTTGGAAAGTGCTAAATAAGAATATTTTTTTCCTTTTTACGAAAATATGTACAGAAAAGTAGGGATCTTATGTTACCCAAAACAGATAAATAAGTATACTTTTTTACTTTTTATGAAAAAATGTGTAGAAAAGTAGAGATGTGATATGACCCAAAAAAATAAAAAGATAAAAAAGTGAGCTAATATGGCACTTCGCAAACAACCCTTTATTCGATGATCCCTTTCTAAAAGGTGTATTTTTTAAAATATTTTTCCAAAAAAATTCTATTGAAAATCTTAGGTATATTGTTTTTTATTTTGGAGAAAATTAGTCTAAGGTCTCTCTCCTATTTTTAATAATGAAAAAGATCCACAATATTATTTTGTGATGCCTAAAGTCCCTCAACCCCCGACACCCATATATCACAAAGAAATTTGATCCCCTCAAATCAAATTGCATCTCCCTCTTTTTCTCTCTCTGACAAACTTCACCTCCATCGCCAGAGTTTATCGTCATCGTCGTCGTCTTCTCCAACTCTCTCTCCTCCATCAAGCGAAGCTCAAAACATCTTTATCCATGGACGATTTCACCAATATCGGAATCGAAGCGTATCGCGGCGAGAAGACAACCTAATGATGGAAGTAAACAATGATATCATCACCATCAAGGCCGGTGATGGAAGTGATACTGTCACTTTCATGTTTGAAAGCCCTAGTAAGCTTCTCTTAGTTCTTCCTCCTCCGGCATCGTCCTCTACTGGTCCTAGAATAAGGTCTTTCTCTCTCTCTCTCTCATACAACTCATACGCATACAAACATCTATATATATAGTATAAAGTTAAACTGTTTGACAAAATGCTTCTTAGAACTCCAAAACACATAACTGTGAAATTTGATTTGACAAAACTCTTCTTAGAACTGTAAGACATATAGTTGTGTTGGCTTTTTGGCTTTTCGAAGGGTATTTTTGTGAATGTGAGCGTGCCAGCAAGGATCAATCAGTCCTTACAGAAATTGTGATTGCCAACCAATTATCAGACGATTGTGTTTTAGTTCTTTTCAGCCTCAATGAAGAGGACTTTTACTGGTGGCTTGACTTAGGAAAAGTTAATAGAAATAACAGTAATATGAAGAACAATTGAAGTATTTCATAAAAATGAACACTTACAATGGTCCGAACTCAGCCTCAGAGAGGTTTACAACAAAGTAATGAAATAAAATTTTCATTTTTCACAGAGTTCCAACTCACCACCACATAATAATTTACATATCATATGTGAAAAATACACTTTACCTTGTCAAAGAATTTGGCTTCGAACTTCCCAGAACAATGGTCAGTAGTTGTGACCGCTGAAGCATCCTGACCAACTCCAAGAACCACCTAGAAGCATCAAAGAAATGAATTTACACAAAATAATTGTGTGTGTAAAACAAAAAGCTACAAAGAAAACAAAACCGAGTCAGTAACCAATTTTGTTTGACACATAATGTAGTAAGTTACTGCAACAGTATGCTAACGCATGCATACAGGAGAATATGAATACGTGCACAGAAAATGAGGCTATTCCTTACATATTTCATGAATTCTTCCAAGTATAATTTATAAGCAACAATGATATACAACAGCATACTTACGAATCCTCATATTCTGTAAAAAACTTAAGAAAGCGATAATAATTGTCACAACACTAAGAAATCATTGCTTCAATTTCCAGCTAGGTAACAGTGAGTGCACTCCTATAAACAAAAATATGATTAATGAGGGGATAAAACAAATGACAAGACAATCCATTGAGAAACATGCACTACGGGGAATCATAGCACCTATATCATTATGACCGTCACCCTTAAAACTAGTGCTTCATTAATACATACATGATCAAGAAGTGGAGACATAGCAACTGCATTAACTGGACGTTCCGTCACATAGGTCTTGATAAGTGTCAAAGATCTGATGTCCCAAAGCACGGAGAAAAACCAATAAGAAAAGGTTCAAAACAATGGAAGGTAGATTAAGTATAAAAAACTTTAAAGAGTTACAAGTTAGTATACCTTAGCAGATTTATCTAGGGAACCAGTGAGAAGATGAATTATATATGCAACATATATTATTTATATAGTACATACATCCATATTAATATAAAAGTATATGTATAAACATAATTATTTTATTGAACATAATTTATGTAAAATAAACTATTTACTAGCAAAATAAAAAAAAAGACCACTTTTGGCTACTAATTGTTTTTTAGTTTCTAAAAAACTTAACTTTTGCCGACCAAAATCGGATTTGGTCACCGAAGATGCACTTTCAGCTACCAAAATTTTGGTCGCCAAAAAATTTAATTCCCGCCTTAGGATTTTAGTTCTCCCGCGCTAAAAATGACCACTTTTGGCGACTAAACTTATTTTTTAGTCACCAATTGTAGACTTTTGGCTACTAAAATTGTTTAGTCGCCAAAAAGCTTTACTTTTGGCTACCAATGCTGTTTTGGTTGCTAAAAGCTATACTTTCAGCGACCAAATTTTTTTTGGTTAGGAAATTTAGTCACCGAATGTGCTTTTTCCTGTAATGTATATTGAGTTTAATTTATTTATTTTTAATCATGTACTGCATTTTAAAAATTTAGAAAATATATTGACATTTTTTGTTTTTTAAAAAATGCCATTATAAGTTTGGAAAGTTTTTGGCTTAGTGACATTTCTCAAAATGCTATAAAATATTTGTTAATGACACTTTTCACCTAAGTGCCATAAAAAGTAATTTGCACCTACCTAGTGTCCTGACATTTTTTTAAAAATGCCATTGCTACTAAAGTTTAGTGGCATCTGTTGGTAAATGTCACGAACATAATTTTTTATGTCATTATTTTATAAAATGCCATAAAATTGATGTGACATTTATTTATTGAAATGCCACTAGAGCCTTATATGTTTGTGGTTCTGTGGTATTTTTCTAAAACATTTAATGCCAATTTTTATTTTTGTGGCATTTTATAAAAATATGCCACTAGTGTAGTGTCACTAAAGTGTAAATTTGTTGTAGTGAAGTGACACTTTTTTTAATTGAAATGCCACTAGAGCCTTGTATGTTTATGGCTCTATGACATTTTTCTAAAAAATGCTACCAAATATTCTTTTTGTGACATTTTTTAAGAACATGCTACTAGTATGGTGTCACTAAAATGTATTTTTATTGTAGTGGGCCGTAGTTTCCTAATTTGTCCTACATAAAGTTGAAGACTACCATTACAAATAGATTTTGAGTTGAGTCTTCATAAGATTTTGTTTTCTCCTTCTTGACTTCTCACTTCTACACTTTCAACTTCAGTAACCACGTATGCAAACAGTAAGTCTTCTTTTTATTTTCTCATTTTTGACTTTTCCTTTTGTTTACTCTTTTCATATTGTAGTTAGATAGCGCATAAAAATATTTGTGATTTTTCTAGCGAATAAAAAAATTATAATTTGATTTTTTAATATGATTGAAGTTAGATAAATATAAACCCTCATAAAAAGAAAAATGTGATTATAATTAATTGAATGATTTTTTTTTTAATGTGATTGCAGTTAGTTTAATAGTTTTTTTAATTTTTAAGAACATGCACACTCTTTTTAACTTTTCACATACCTATTGCAAACAGTGAGTCTCTTTTTTGTTTTCTCCTTCTTGACTTCTCACTTCTACACTTTCAACTTCAGTAACCACGTATGCAAACAGTAAGTCTTCTTTTTATTTTCTCATTTTTTACTTTTCCTTTTGTTTACTCTTTTAATATTGTAGTTAGATAGCGCATAAAAATATTTGTGCTTTTTCTAGCGAATAAAAAAATTATAATTTGATTTTTTAATATGATTGAAGTTAGATAAATATAAACCCTCATAAAGAGAAAAATGTGATTATAATTAGTTGAATGATTCTTTTTTTTTAAATGTGATTGTAGTTAGTTTAATAGTTCTGGAAAAAATGTGATGTGATTGTAGTTTGTTCAATAACTTTTTTTTTTTTAATATGATTGTTGTAGTTAGTTCAATGGTTTTTTTTTAATGTTATTTAATCTTTTTATTTGCTATTTTAATTTTATTTTTAATATGATTGAAGTTAAATAAACATAAACACTCACAAAGAAAAAAATGTGATTGTAATGTGATGTGATTGTAGTTTGTTCAATGGTCCTTTTTTTTAATATGATTGTTGTAGTTAGTTCAATGGTTTTTTTTTAATGTTATTTAATCTTTTTATTTACTAGTTTAATTTTATTTTTAATATGATTGAAGTTAGATCAACATAAACACTCACGAAGAAAAAAAATATGATTGTAGTTAGTTCAATGGTTCTATTTTTTTTAATGTGATTGTAGTTAGTCAATGGTTTCTTTTATTTATTTATTTATTATGAGAAAAATGTGATGTGATTGTAGTTTGTTCAATGGTTCTTTTTTTTTAATGTGATTTAATCTTTTATTTACTGCTTTAATGGTTTTTCTTTACAATTATTTATGAAAAAAATATTTGTGATTTGATTTGATTTTTTTCTGAACTGATTTTTAAAGTACCAATTATTGATAATGATTAGATTGTATTTTGAAAAAAAAAAATTATAATTGATTTTTTTGACTCACTGTGTTTTTTGAAAAAAAAAAATTGTGTTTTTTTAACTATCAATTCACTTAATTTGTGATTTGATTTTTAACTCACTGTGTTTTTTGAAAAACAAAATGGATTGTACTCATTAGGGTCACATAATATACCAATTATTGATGATGATTAGATTGTATTTTGACTCAAAAAAAATTGTAATTGATCTTTTTAACTCATTATGTTTTTTGGAAATAAATTATTGTGTTTTTTAATTATCAATTGACTTAATTTGTGATTGATTTTTTTTAATTATTGATGATAATTAGATAACATTAAAAAAAATTGTGATTTGTATGATTGAAGTTATCTCATTTTGTTTATAATTTTATTTTTTAATATGATTGAAGTTAACTTACAAAAGAAAAATGTGATTGTAGTTTGTTCAATGGCTATAAATAATATTTTTATTTACTATTTTAATGGGTTTTTTTTTTTCAATTATTATTTTTTTATTATGAGAAAAATATGATTGTAGTTAGATAGTATTACAAAAATTGTGATTTGTATGATTGAAGTTATCTCCTTTTGTTTATAATTTGATTTTTTTAATATGATTGAAGTTAGACAAACATAAGCACTCACAAAAAGAAAAATGTGATTGTCGTTTGTTCAATGCTACTAAATAATCTTTTTATTTACTATTTTAATGGTCCTTTTTTTGAATTATTTTTTTTAATATGAAAAAAATGTGATTGTAGTTAGATAGCATTAAAAAAAATGTGATTTGTATGATTGAAGTTATCTCCTTTTATTTATAATTTAATTTTTTAATATGATTGAAGTTAGATAAACATAAACACTCAAGGGGGTTTTTAAGGAAAATTGAGTTTTTAACCCCAAGGCCCGTGGGAGTTTCAATATCCCAATTTGAATTTTTTAAATTTTTTATTAAAACAAAAACTCAGCATTTATTGATTTGGTCAAAATCTCCTGATCAACATTTATTAACTTTTTTCAATCCACAAGCCTGCATTTATTGATTTGGTTAAAATCTTCTGATCAACATTTAAAATCCTCTCATATAAATAATTATAGATACAATCTGTATATTGTTACTGCAGTACCCTTTTCAACTTTTCTCATATATTATGGTTAGTGATAAGATTGTTAAATTAGTTTTTATAAAAAAATCTTAAAAAACATAATTTATATATTAAAAAAATCTAAAACAAATATAAATATCTATAATTATCTCGTACATAGCACGGGTGATAGGCTAGTTAAGATGATGGAAAAGTCTTATTCTAGGAAAAAAAAGATTCACATAATAATGTGATACAAAATGAGATAGAAGTTTGAGAGCATGAAAACTAGATTATCTAGGAAAAAAAGATTCACATAATAATGTAAAATGTTTTTGTAGGAATCTTTTGGGAATCAGCTTTTTATCCAATTTTTACCTTTTTACACATTTTAAATTATATAACTCCTCATATTTTTTATTTACAAAAAGATAAAATTAATTTTTTACTAATTTTTTATCAACTTTTCAAAATATTCGTAGTAGATTATTGTAACTTTACCCATGGCCATACCATCTTCATAGTAGGCACTAGCCATCCCTATAAAAGAGAGAGCATGATAAATGCCAGAGGTGGTCCTCTTGTAATGTAAGGTCCTCTCTCTCTCTCTCTCTCTCTCTCTCTCTCTGTGTTTTTAATATGATCGAAGTTAAATAAACATAAACACTCACAAAGAAAAAAATGTGATTGTAGTTTGTTCAATGGTCCTTTTTTTTAATATGATTGTTGTAGTTAGTTCAATGGTTTTTTTTTTTTAATGTTATTTAATTTTTTTATTTACTATTTTAATTTTATTTTTAATATGATTGAAATTAGATAAACATAAAT